>JARYHS010015205.1:0-30950 GCA_031002005.1 Vandiemenella viatica
TCATCATCAGTCCAATGTCGTTGCTGAAGGGCCGAGGCGAGGCGTAAAGCTTTGTGTGGTGCACTTAGTAAGGGTACACGAGTGGGCCTTCGGCTCCGAAAGCCCATATCGATGATGTTTCGTTGAATGGTTCGCACCCTGACACTTGTTGATGACCCAGCACTGAAATCCGCAGCAATTTGCTGAAGGGTTACACTTCTGTCACGTTGAGCTATTCTCTTGTCGTCGTTGGTCCCGTTGATGCAGGATCTTTTTTCGGCAGCAGCGATGTCGGAGATATGATGTTTTACCGGATTCCCGATATTCAAGGTGCACTTGTGAAATGATCGTACGAGAAAATCCCCACCTCATCGCTACCTCGGAGATGCTGTGTCCCGTCTCTCGTGCGCCGACTGTAATACCACGTTCAAACTCACTTAAATCGTGATAACCTGCCATTGTAGCAGCAGTAACCGATCTAACGCCTGTACCAGACACCTGTTGTCTTATATAGGCGTTGCCGACCGCAGCACCGTACTCTGAGTGTTTATATATCTCTGTGTTTGCATATGCATGCCTACACCAGTTTCTTTGGCTCTTCAGAGTATATTTCACAAAATTCTAACAACCTGCTTCCTAGCGCATTTCTTTCTCCTAAACCAAAACTTCCCACAGTATTCCCCTCGTTTGCTTCTTCCACTACTGCATTCCAATCACTCATGAATATTAGATTTTCCTCCCCCTTGACATATTTGATTATTTCTTCAATTTCAGAGTATATTTTATATATTTCTTCATCATCTTCCTGTGACACTGGCTTGTACACATGTACTAACGTGGTGCGCAATTAAAAATTTCTAAATTCGAAGGTTCAAAGTTATGGGCGTTCCGGCCTCGGTAGCGTAGGGGCTAGAGTGGTAGCTCCGCGTACCGAAGGTTGCCAGTTCGAGTCCGCCCAAGGGCATGGATGTGTAGTGTGTGCATGTGAATGTCGTGTCCGTCCTGTAGTGTTCATGTGTCCATACTTGATATCTACATTGTACTGTAGAAATTGAAACACTAGAAGAGTCGATAACCACGTTGAGCTGGCTGTGTGGTCTATGTAGCCGAATGAAAAAAAATAAAAAAAATAAAATATATGAGGGTGTGAGTGACTAATTAACAAACAGACAGGAAACACGAGTGATTGAACAAAACTTCTGTCATTGATTCATAAGTTAAAGACTCTAAATGTCTATGTTATGTTGTTTTCCGCAGTTAATAAGGTTTCTTTTGAATGAATGGTTGACCTAGTAAATCAATTCGTTTGAGCAACACGCTATTTGTTTCACGAAGCCTGCACGCAGTGTCGTTGGCGACGGAGCTAGGCGGCCGGGCAGCTCAAGAGAGGAAGTCGAGAGAGACGCCATCATGGGAGGAGGCGCCGATGATGGATGAGCTGGCCATGAAAATTAACGCGCTCCCCCGCCAGGTAGCGGGCGACACGGCGCACTGTCCGACGGCTAATTGGAATTATTCATGAGTGGGTTCCCGACGCCGCGGTCTGGTCACATGCTCAAGGCTGCTGCTCTCTGGCACTAAATAATATCTGTGGCACTGAGCCGCCATATCATCTGCATTCATAATAAAGAAATTCGTAGGGTAACATTTTTCCAGATAATTTTAACGTGTTAGTGCATTGCCATGCCCGAAGATCACTGCATCACAACAGGAAATTTTTACTGTGGAGGTTTCCCCTTTCGTCCCGGGGTGTGGAAGTGTATGTTTTGTCTGGGTGCGATTCCCGTGTAGTGTGCTGTATGTGAAAGTAGAAAGGTTTCGGTCCATTCAGATCTACTCTCACGGAAGATATCAAGAAGCCGTCAAAGTTTATGTCTTGCTCCGTCCAATCCCCATCAACAGTGTTGTATTCCATACGCACTGCAGCGAGTTTTTTTTATTGTTGATACACAATCTAGTGCAGGGGTCCCCAAAGTGGTCGATACCGACCCCTTGGGGTCGATAAGGGATTTCCCGGGGTCGATTAATACAGGGGGGTCGAAAGGGGGTCGATTAATACAAAAGAGAATCAATTAACCTGCACAGGAAAAAATAGGAATATTCTACTAACAATTAGGTCAATAAATTAAAGTAAAGCTCATCCTCTCAATTCTCGTCTGTTTGCGAAGTCATGTGAAGTAAATGGTGAATCTTTCAATAAATTACTTTTGCTCACTGTGGTAAGGTGGTTGTCAAGAGGTGATAGTAACAGTTCTGAGAGTTGAAGAGTGCCTTAGGAAGGTGGATTCGTTGCATGTGACAAGTTATAACATCTGTTCTTTTTGGTAGGTCCTTATTTGAAATTCATTCCATCTAACCATAGTTTTGTTCCTATTTTTTGAGATTATAATAATAGTCGAAAGAATCTCGTTTTTATGTTAATTTTATTGGGTGGATTTTATAAATTATTTCGTTGAGTTGTTATGCAGGCCTCCTTATTGCTTAGCATCAGAAATGCCAAAAATGATTTAATGTTTTTATTAAATACTTGTGGGGGTCGATAAGAAGGCAAATATAGTATCAAGGGATCGACGGGGTAAAAAGTTTGGGGACCCCCGATCTAGTGATTATGCATCGAGCACCACTCGTCTGGCCAGGTCGTGAATGTTGTAATTATCTTCCAATCCGTTTTTCGATCCCGCTTATCTCGGATCAGGCACAGGACACTATCGTGGTGCCGCAACAATCTTAGCAATCTGGGTGGGGATTATGCTGGTACAATGCAAAGTGAAATGTTCTCGGCATGGTAGCGTGGCTTATGAGATATAAAATGCATTGCTTTTCTGCTTTTTCCAGCTTTAGTTCAATGCACTTCATCCACAGTTTCTCCAGTATATATATTCTGGAAAAATTTATAAACACCGATCTATATGCGCCATCACCGCTCAATTTGACTCAAAACTTTTTGCCGCCGTAAATTTCTTTAGATTTACAGATAGGTTGAAATAAGAGGAGGTCAAGTCTGGTGAACAGAATAAATGTTTCAACAATCCGAGCCTCAAATCCATCAGTATTTCCATTGCTGTCACAGTGTGTAGTTCTCGACGGTGAGCGTTCATCACTTACGGAATTGAGGTCCGTGGTTCCGCAGGGAAGCGTGATGGGGCCTCTGTTGTTTCTCATATTCATTCATGTTTTGGCGACATAATAAGAGGGAAGTAAAGATTATTTGCCGATGATACTATTATTATTCGTGAAATCAAACTTTGTTACAAGACGATATTATGAAAATAATTGCGTGGTGTAAAGACTGGAAGTTGGAGTTAAACGTTACAAAGTTCCAAGTCATACGTGTCAGTAAAAAGGTGACACTATTTAGCTCTGAATATACAATTAATAGTACAATCCTTTGAACTGAAGATTCCGCTAATACACAGGGGTAACAATTCGTAATAATTTGTCCTGCAATGAGCATATCGAGAAGTTGATTGAGAAAACAAATCGTATGCTCCGATTTCTAGGACGTAATTTAAAACAATGCACTCCGGAAGTTAAATCGATTGAATACATGTCTCTAGTGCGTCCTCACTTAAAATATTGTTATTCTATATGAGGTCCCTATCAAAAGGGGTTAATGGAGGCATTGGAAAAGGTCCAAAGAAGAGCCGCTCGATTCGTGGCAGTTATAAATAGTTGGAGGGAAAGGAAGATTGAATCCAATCCAGCCAAGACACAGACAATCCTGTTTCAACACAAAAACCTAACAAAAACAAAACAAAAAACAAAACTATAACATCGACGAAAAGACATACAACTGACCTTGTGGGATCAAAACCTTAGACTGGCGGACTGCGCAAAATACCTAGGAGCTGGATGACACACAAAACAGAGAGGCTAAATAAGACAGAACCTGATAAGACTTGTTCAAGGACGTTTTTACGGATGCAGCGACCAGACAGCACTACACATATATTGGACCATAATAGGGTACGCAGCAGTTCCACTGGCTTGAATGACCAGAAAGACGAATACTGGGAAGTATTATGAGACTACACTGCTGTACTCCAACAGAACAGGTGTACGAACTAGCGAATATAACGCCTCTGCGGACAGGACATGCAAAGCCTACTAACAGTGAAACCATCAATGACCAGGAAGCCAAAACACAAATATATCTACCGCCGAAAATAATAGCGTATAATAGAAAAAGGACGTACGGTAAGGAAAACTATGACGACATACACAACGATCTAACATACAACGAACAATTACCGACACACCTTGACGAAAGACCGCGGCGCGTAGAAACAGGAACAGACTAAAAGCAGAATAATGACAGGAAAAGACTCTCCTCCCGTACAACTGCCGAACACAGAAGACAACACAAAACGCGCATCAGTAAATAGACTACATAAGTAAAATGAACTCAACAATATATGTAAGAACATAAAATAGAGTAGATATAAAGTACACTTATAAGTTCTTCATTTTATATAAAATTATTTATTTAATTTATATAAAATTGTTTTGTATTTTAGCTTATTAAAAATTGTTATTAACATCTAAGAAAAAATAATACTAGTACTGTGATAAAATAGAAGAGGCAAGTGTAAATAAAGGAACTAAATAAATGTTGTACCTCTGGCTGAAAAAAGGTATCGCTCTGCAGCAGCCCGCCCCTAACCCGAAGATATTTTTTTTTTTTTTTTTTAAATGAGCGTAAGTGCGATGTTCAAGGAGTTAAATTGGGAAGACCTTGACAGAAAATTCACGACTTAAATATTTTGGAATGACAGCAAACATATATTGCTACCAGCAACATTCGTATCTCGGAATGACCGTGAAAATAAGATAAGAGAAATCAGGGCCAGAACCGATTCTTTTCTGTATTCATTTTTTCCATGAGCGATTAGGGAATGGAATAGAAAGGATTTACCGGGCGACTAAACTTAAAATCCGACAGGAGTAGCTTTCGATAAATCACTCCGGCTATCCTGATCGGCGGTTTCCATGGTTTCCCCGATCACTCCAGGCGAACGCCGAGATGGTTTTTTTTTTTTTTATTTAATTTAATTGCAATGGAGCACACGCTCCGGTGGCAATTTCCCTACACACCCATCTTCCCCCTATCCTGCACCCACCTACATTTGCCCTCTACAAATTTTATCTTTAAATTCTTTCAAAGTTTTCGGTAAATTATTCATCATTTCTCTTGGTAACTCATTCCAATCCCTGACACTCTTACCTAAAAAAGAGAATCTTCCCATACCCTTGTGCCTGAAATCGAGTGCCAGCTTGTGGTCATGGTCATATTTTCCCTTCCATGCACTACTTTTCATACCTATTGCAATATTTTTCCATGCCTCATCGCCAGTATATGCCCTGTACACTCCCATGACCCTCCTCATCCTCCTCCTGTCTTGCAATGAATCCCATTCCAGCTCCTTTATCATATCCGTCACTGATTGCATTCTGCGATAATTTCCAGAAACAAATGTAGCAGCCCTTCTTTGCACCCTCTCCAACTCCTGTATTTGATACGTAAAATGAGGGTTCCTCACAATAACACATGGGTGCCTCCTGCCATATCGGTATATCCCTTCCAAACTATTACCCTTTCGGATAGGTGCAATGCACCCTCCGCCACACACTTTTAGTGAATCACGGAGTAGTAATAACAATAATAACCTGTGTTTGCAGGTCTATTTTCATTATGGAAGATTATTTTTGTTTCTTTCGTAATTCACGTCTCTTCTTATGAGTTTTTGCATCCAGTTGGTTGATCATACTTGCGCAGTATTCGTCAGTCATAGTTTTACCATTTCCGAGATAATCAAGAAAAATAAACCTTGTTGCATCCCAAAAAGCAATGTCCTCGCCCTTTCTCACGTATAAAATCGACTTGACTTTTAGCTGCAGAGTCACCTGCTTCGACGCATTGCTTTGATTGGTGATTGGTTTCTGGCTTTCAGCAGTGGACTCACTTCTCATCAATAATTACAAATCAATTTACAAAATTAGTCGGATTATTATTAAAAAGGTCGAGACAATATTGAGAAACATGTTTTCGCATTTAATTTAGTCAACGTAACCAATGTGGCACGCCTGTTGCACGAAGCTTTCTGATGTTTTTAATGCCATATTCTTCCTTCTTATATTACTTTTCATATATCTTTAAATGTCGATCACCCAATACCATATTTTCATCTGTGGTTACAATTTTTTGTCATACTTCATATGGCTCTTCTTCAGCAGATGTAGGAGTACTTGTAAATTCAGTAGCCTATTTATTGAATATGAAAGGGCTGACGCCTAGGAGGAATTTCCGTAATTGTGTCAAGAGAGCCACCGTAAGAAAAGAAAAGCATTACTAACAATGGCTCTGATGTCCGAAGTCGAGATCATTTCACCCTCTCCTCGTGTAGCGTGTAGTGAGGTGCGTCTCTGAAGCCAATCACCACGGACTGTGTGTGACAGCGGGAGAGCGGAGCAGACCTGGCATCTCCCAGCGGTGTCCCACGCCCAACAAGGGAAACACTGGAAGCATCAAGACGGATTCTATTCTGATATGAAAAAATTGCATTTAATTATTGGTACAGTATGCGTATTTTAGATTCTCCGTGGCATGGACGACACAAGACTAAAACTACCCATGACCGATGACGAACACACTACCCTCTAAGCTGCAACTGTATGTGAGTACTTATTTTAAACGTGAGATGGTCCAGACGAAAAACTAACCTTATATGGAAACAGTCAATATAAGTAAACTTTTAGCAGCGTAAATGCAAATAAATCTTTTGAAATTGTGGCTACAGTTAGACATCAGTAGCAGAAAGTCTATGCAAACATAACGTAACAAATGTAAAACAATAAAAGGAGAGGCCGGTTTTTAAATTACGAATCAAAAAAGTTGTCCCTAGTCTGTAATTAATTTAATTTAATTTAATTGCAATGGTGCACGCGCTCCGGTGGCAATTTCCCTACACACCCAACTTCCCCTTATCCTTCACTCACCTACATTTGCCCTCTACAAATTTTAACTTTAAATCCTTTTAACGTTTTCGGTAGGTTATTCATCGCATGAATTCCTCAATAGGACATTGGTGATTAACAAAACAATTTAACACTGCTTTATATAAATAATTAAGTATATATACTGGACTATGAATACGACCAAAATTCTCATTAATCGATTCTAATCTGATAATCAAATTTTATGAATAATTGTAACGCCAATGCAATTGAAATTGTTGTTTTATTTTCCGAACGCGTTTCACTTCATTTGCGAAGCATCTTCAGTGGTTCTGTCTGTGGGTATTTATACATATAATTACATTTGTTCTATTTTATAATTTGAACATGAAAATTGTGGGTCACAGATTTAAGGTTACTTACATTTTTCTTTGGACACATATGCTTATAATTGTACAGCCTTTTAGCATCAGTTATGTTTGTAACTGCAGTATATATTATACATGTTGGTTGCAGTTTTTTGTGGTTATTTGCGTAGCATTGTAATACATTGAGTTTTGATGTGTTCGTGCTTATTTTGGTGTGTTATTATTATTGGCTGTGTCCTTTTGTGGTGTATGGTTGTGTTTATTATTTGGTTTTGAGTACTGTGTATAGTGTTGGGTCCGTCAAGTTTGTTTATTCGTTTATTATGTTCTTTTCTTCTGCCAGCGATTTGTGGATGTGTAGTTTTCCTGAAATGTTAGTAGTTGTGGTTTGCTGTTATTAATGGTTAATATCTGGATGTCTGACTCTATGTTTGTGGGCTGGTGATTATGTTCTAGTAGGTGTTCTGCGAATGTTGATTGGTTATTGTATTTTAGTGCTCTTAAATGTTCCTTATAAGGAACTACACCAAGCTAGCTGTGGGATTTGAGACGCAAAAGAAACACTCATTTTCCATGCTGTCTCTGACAGCTATTGCTGCTTGACTGACAGACCTAATGATGTTCTGATGCGCTGAAACTGATACTTGCACTCCCATTTATTCCATAGAAGGTAACTTATTGCCATCATGTTTGTGATCGCTGAGTCTCTATCGTTCCCTCTACATAAGAAATGAAACACTTCATACGAAATAGTGGAGTTCAGATAAGACACAAGCTATGAACTCATATTGAGCTTACTAGTAAATATGCTACTGATATTTCCTCACGAAAACAGAATAAAATGTGGACATAAAGATACGGTTTGAGATATGATGCGTAAGAGACAGGTTTCACTGCCCCTCAAGATAACGCAACATCAAGAACATGGTAAAAAAAAAGCTTCCTTGTAAACAATGCTTCCGTCTTGCAACGGTTGTTTATATTTGCTTCGTTAAAAGAAATATAATTTCTCTAAAAATTATTTAATTTCTCATAGTTTTTACTTTAACTGTCTTTGGTTTATTTTTGTCGCGTGTTTTTCATTCTGATAGGGTCTGTCTTACAATTTTACTTACTGATCGGCTATCGGTAACTGGTAATATGATTGGTTTGTTAATAATTGTATGTACTGTCCACATACTCGAGACTGTTATAACATGGAGTCAAAGTAAACTTATCTAATGTAATATAATTCCTTTTGTGTGTTTATTCTTTTTCTTGAGATTCCTGGAAATTTCTTTTTCATTTAGTTGCATTGGTTTTCAATTCAGAAATGTTTACTGTATCTATCAAAGAACCAGACAAATTGATATTGTTTGGAATTTGAAACTATTCTTTTTGACTAACGTCGAGTTAAACATCTTGTAAGACATTTATGTGGTTTGTATAGTACGTCGCGAAATATATTCTCTCAACTCCTCGAACTTAGTGCTTACTAAAGTTTACACAAAATTCATACACAGTTCTAGAAGCAGGTTAATTTAATTTTTAAATATTTCGTTATTGCCGTCAGGTTGCCAGGTGACGTATCAAACCAGCACGAAACAGGAGGTGGATAAATAATTTAAAAAGCCATCAATTACTCTACAAAAAACTTAAGTCTACCACACGTTTATTGCAATAGCTTAGAACAGCGGTTCTCAAACTTTTATGCTCCGCGAACCCCTTTTAAATTTTCCAGACAGTGGCGAACCCCCTAAAAAAAATTTTAAAAGAAGCTTTAAAAAAAATAAGAATTTTTATTTTCATAAAAGTAATACACTTATACAGAAGATTGTTGTCAGTTAATGTGATAGATGAGCTTGTTTTTTGTCGCATGTTGAGTCAATATCAGAAACAGTTTTATTCAATCTCAGTCTCATTTCATAGTCGACATTCATTCGATTCCTGTATTTCGTTTTTATCATAACCAGGTGTGAAAACCCACTCTCACATAAGTAAGTTGTCACGAAGGGTAAAAGGAAATTAACTGCTTTACGTGAGAGCTCCGGATATTCTTCCTGTCTTGCTGCCCAAAAATCAATTAAAGACATCTTTTTAAAATCAGCATGAAGAGTACGATCTGTGGACATTTCCAGCAATGATTCATGTTGCTTAATGCTCAAACCAGAATTTATGCTTTTGGTTGTGACCATAAATGGATTTCGAACCCAGTCTTCAGCATTACCGATATCTGGAAAATACCTTTTCAGTTCATCAGAGAGCTGAGACATCCAGTGATAAGGTGTTGGTCGAAACAAATTCATGCAGAAGAGTAAAACATTCAATAACACCTGATATCATGCAAGTTTTCCAAAATTCAATTTTTCTTATGAGGGCTTGTATTTTATCCTGCATAATGAATATGTTACACGTGGAGCCTTGCATAGAAGCTTTCGTTTCGTTGAGAGAAGAGAAAATATCAGCTAGATATGACACCCTTATAAGCCAGGTTTCATCTTCAAATCTTAACTTGAGGTTGAAGTCACTGTCCTTCACAAATAAATAGACTTCATGACGCAGTTCAAAAAACCTAGCTAACATCCTGCCTCTTGACAACCAACGCACTTCACAATGTAAGAGTAATGAAACATGTTCACTGCCCATGTCCCGACATAATAATTCAAAAAGTCTCGAGTTGAGCGGACGTGCTTTTATGTAATTTATTATCTTTACGACCTCTGACAATACTGTTTTTAAATAATCAGGCATTTTGTTGCACGGCAGTGTCACTCTGTGCAATGCACAGTGCATACTTTTGGCTTCAGGAGCAAGATGTTTAATTCTAGTGATTAGTCCAGATATCCTACCTGTCATGGCCTTGGCACCATCAGTCGAAACACCAACACACCTTCTCCAGTCTATGCCATGTTCTTCAAAAAAATCATTGATGACGTTGAAAATATCTTCTCCTTTTGTCGTAGTCTCCAAGTTCTTGCATAACAGAAAATCTTCTTCAGAAATGTTTCTGTGTACATATCTAACAAAACTAAGTACATTCGGCAGTCCAGTAATATCTGTTGATTCGTCAACTTGAATTGCAAAATAAGTATTTTGCAGTCGTTCTGCTAGTTGATTTTCAACATTGAGTGCCATGTCGTGAACGCGCCTTGCGATTGTGTCATTTGAAAGTGGTATTTTATCCAGCAATTTTGCTAATTTGTCTCCTAGCACGCAACTGACCATATCCTTAGCAGCTGGTAAAATTAATTCCTCAGCAATATTGTATGACTTGCCGGTCTTTGCAATTTTGTATGCCACTAGGAAAGACGCACGTAAATAATCAGCGTTGGTAGTTGCAGTATTTGTCACAGTTTTTTTTTTTTTTTTTTTTTTTTTTTTTTTTTTTTTTTTTTTTTTTTGAAGATTCCAACTCTCTCTTTTTTCGAACAAAAAAATCTAAAGATTTGTTTACGTACTGCTGATGTTTTGTCTCCAAATGTCTTCGCAGCAATGATGGCTTCATCGAGCTATTTGCGAGAACTTCTGAACATATTACACACTGTGGCTCTGGGTACTGGGTGTCTTCTTTGCACACAAATCCAATTTTCAGATACTCTTTATCATATTTTCTTTTCTTTGTCGATGGAATGAAGTGTTCTTCTGGTTTACTTGTTTTCCGCGTATTTTCTTTCGAAATTGAACTTTCAGTAGACGTAGACACAATTTGACTCAACGAAGTTTTCAATGTTTCTGAACTGGATAACTTTTGAGTATCTGCGCATTTTCCGCGTATTGATCCGGTTTTTAACCATTGGTTCATGTTTTCACTTACTTTTTAATCAAAATTACTTATCAACTTTATTTCAGCCGGCTGAAATAAGTGCGCGCGCGGAGTACCACTGACTTGAGAGACAACTATACTAAACAATGCCGCGCGATTTTTGTCAGTCACAAATTATTAAGTAATTTCAAGCCATTGTAGCCCTTTCTTAAGGCATTATTTTCCGCCACTATTGTTACCAAACCTAACACGATTGTGAGTGGTGCCGAATAATGGAAATATATAGCATAATGTAGAATTTGAACCTTGAAAGATATTTGGCGTTCAAAAATTTACATATTATCTATTAATACTTATTCGGCACATCGAGTGAAAGGAGCGATATTTCTTTGAAGGCATTGTATTAAATGATGCATGTCACACGCGTGATACAATAAGTCTGCCACCATTACGTAAATCTCGCCGCGAACCCCCTATGATCAACTCGCGAACCCCTAGGGGTTCGCGTACCACACTTTGAGAATCGCTGGCTTAGAACATCTAACTGGTTGACCACCACCACGTTTTGAATATTAATTCTAATCGAATCTTCGTCAACTATAGATTGCAGATTTCTTCAAGATAAAAGGAAATGAACAAATCTAGTCAGCTTTACTCCAAGTTACTTTTAATGTCACAATTAATGTTCTTCTGCATTCCTGCACTGTTCAAACTTTATATAACACACGCATTGACCCGGGTAAGCACATTCAGTTCTCTTCGTGATGCTTAATACACCGCACTATTACTATAGCGTCTCACGCTAGGCAACGCGAGCCGTCCACTACCATAGTTAGGTCACGACTGACTTGAAACAATGTATTCGTCCGCTTACACAGGTCCTATGGGAGCGTGCACAAACTACGTGGCCCTCTCCTTGCCCTAAATTTTCTACCCCTTCCAACCTCCTCAACGTCCACGAGACGTAAAGCATGCCCTCAAAAAATGGACTTCCTTCCCCATATCTAAGAGTCCAGAATTTATCTAATCAGACCATCATTTCTTTTCTCTGTCCTAATTTATCCTCAATTTTCTCCACTAGCGGGTGTTTGACGCTACTAAATCTTATTTTCCGTTAACAACATGAAAAATTCAAAGACAAACTTCTTGGTATTTAAAGCAGTACAGGCGATCAAAAAGAAGTAATCATAGATAACCAGTAGATATTACAGGATTAATACTTCAGTTAGCTGTGTTTTAATGTAAGTTACCACAAAGATTACGATTTCCGTAACAAATTACAAAGATTTCAACACAGGATTTATTGTTTTATTTTTACAGCTTTATCGATCCTAGTTTCAGGATGCAGTCTCTTTGAGCTATGTACAATTTAATGCTACATATGTTTGTTGTAATTCCTTCCAGATTGATCGATCTTGAGCAACTCTCTTCCAGTTCACGCCTGTTACTCGTTGAATGTCCTTATCCCAACGATCCGGGGGTCTTATTTTCAAGTTCTTTGATGTCCAACCCACAACTGCTGTAGTCTATCTGTCGTCTCGAGCAATATGACCAGCTCATTACCATTTTTGAGTCGTGACTCAATATGTCTGTTACTTTAGTTATTGAACGCATGTCCACGGCCCTTTTCTTGTCTCTTCTTGTAAACCCTAGCATTGCTCTTTACTTTGCTGGGCAGTACTCAATTTTTGTTTCATGTGACTGTTCAAGGTCCAAATGTGGCAGCCATATGTGAAGACCGGTAATACACATTGTTCAAATACCTGTTTTTTAACATGTACTGGCATGTTTGTTTCAAATATTATGAAATTTCTTCCATATGCTCTTCAGCCCAGCTTTATGCGTCTGTAGATCTCAAGTCAGATTTTGAGTCGCCATTCATGTTGATCAGTTGGCCAGAGTTGACGTAATGCCCTATGGATTCTGTACCAGCTTCTTTCATTTCTGCCTCGTCTTTGTCTTTTTCTACCCATTTGTTTTGCATGATTTTGCTTTTTGACAGGTTTATTTTTAGGGCCACTTCTCTGCAAGGATACATCGGATATTGAAGATTAAATGCAGGAAAAATACTTTGCCATAAGTTTAAACAGCAGGGTAACGACTGTATAGTCGCTTGCCTGCGAAAGTTGAAACACATTTTGCCGAGATAAATCAATAATACAAACAGCCGGAATGAACTTTATACGCAAAATCAAAGATTGACCCCAAAAAATAAAAAATTAGAAATGATGAAGTAACATAAAACTTTAAAATATCAACACTAATATTAAAAATACGAAAGTAACTTTGTCTCTCTGTCTGTTAGTACGTTTTCACGTCTGAAAGGACAAAGCAACCAAGGAATGTTTTCTACACGCATCACTCCTCCTGTGTTTCAGTCATTCCTAACAATACTCCCTATCATATTAGTTACGTGTTTCTCCGAAACTTGTCATCATGAATATATTGTGTTTTAAATTATAAATAATTTCCTGAACAGGCAAATAATTTCGGATATTGTAACTCTGCCTCCGACTGTTTCACAGTAAAGAACAAAGCATTGCCATAACCAACTATACCTCTACCTATTCGACTGGTGGAAGAAAGACTGCGGCGATTCCTCGAAGCCGTCCCCCGAAAGAGGATCGCATTGACGAGATCACTACACAAGAGATCGCGTCAATGCTCTTGAGCCTCATAGTAAAGAGAGCCGCAGGACACGATGGCATCGGCGGAGGTATCCTTCGTCAACTGCCCCCAATCGCCGTTCAGTTTATAACAGACGCCTTCAATGAAATTCTTCAAAAGGGCGAATATCCAACTACTTGGAAGCATGCTGACATCATACCTATTCCGAAGGTGGGCAAGGACAGAAGATCCCTCAAGTCCTGCAAGCCAATTAGTCTTCTGCCGACACTTTCCAAAGTTTTTGAGCGACTCTATCTTAAGAGACTACGCGCAGTCATCGACAGTGAGAGGCTGTTGCCTGACGAACAGTTTGGTTTTCGCAGACATCACTCAACACCTCAGCAGCTGCTCCGTCTCACAGAAGAGGCCTTCTCTGCCTTCGAGCGTCGGGAATATTTCGGCGCAGATCTGCTTGATGTCAGCCGTGCCTTTGATTCCGTCTGGCATCAGCGCCTCATTTACAAGCTCTCACATGTTAAGCTTCTGAAAAATGACATCCAGAGCAGGACTTTCAGAGTTGTGATGGACGGTGGCATCTCAGCAATAAAGAACATCTCGGCTGGGGTCCCACAAGGGTCAGTTATCGACCCAGTCCTGTACAGCTTGTACACGCCGGACATACAAAAAAAAAAAAAAAAAAAAAAAAAAATCCATCCACAGACCGCGTGAAGAAAGTCCTATATACTGATGACACCTCCTACTATGCGAACAGCCTTAATGCTAACCTCTTACGCAGAAGGTTACAGCAGGCCTGCGACAACATCCAGCAATGGGGTACCAAATGGAGGCTCGTTTACAATGCATCCAAAAGCCAGGAAATTGCCACAACGAGGAAGAAAGTTCCACAATTACCTCGTTTGGCTCTCCTCGGCAAAAATATAAGCTGGACGAAGACGGCAACATACCTCGGAGTCAAATTAGATAGAGGGATGACGTGGAATCCACACGTCACCAATATTCGTGGCAAAGCATACGGGATACCAGGCTTACTCTACCCAGTTCTCAACCCAACATCTAAGCTAAGACCGGACCTAGGGATCCGCCTATACACCGCCCTAGTTAGACCAATATTGGAGTACGCTGCGGTTGTATGGGTAATACGGCGCACGCGTACCTTCAGCTACTGCAAACAATTCGAAATAGGGCCATCAGATTCGCTCATCACCTACCGAGGGACACGAGGACAGATGACCTCCATCGACTGAGTGGATTGCCCAAACTTCGAGACAGATTCCAACAACTGGCTACGCAGTTCTACGAAAATGCTCAGAAATCAAATAACCCTTTGATCTCTGCACTGGGAGTTGAGCCCACCTATAATGACAGGTTAAGGTGGCCAAAGAAAATACTCGACTACCAATAAGGAAACAACGTAACGGGTTGGAACAACCTCCCGCGCACAACCTTCCCCACAACCTGGGACCAATGCTTTTCCGGTTATTGATGTCTGTCTGTCTCAAATATGATAGGAAGTTTACCAGTCCAACGCAGCCCATAGATACGACTGGCGAGCCACCATTGCGGCCGTCTGTGCGTGGCAGGTATTAAACTTCCTTTTGTCTCCGCTCACAGCTGCCGATTTAAATAACATGGCGGTGTCCGTCGAGAGGCCGACAAGAGCCGTCCGCCGAGCCTCGCCTCTCAAACTGCTACTCGGGGAGAAACCCGATATCACAGATTAATGGAAATGAGCTGCAGGTCATCAGAAACCAATCCAGTTGGCGTGCTTGATTTCTCGACAACGTTTTAAATACGGACCATCATATTCACTTTCAACATAATCGAGTGGGTACAAGTAGGAGAAGAAGAGGTCGCAGATAAAATGCGAAAACCGAAATCCCTCTAATCTTTCGATAACTAATAAGACTCCGTCTAATAGCATCTTTCTAAACTATTTTTTAATGGATATTATGAAAAGATCACGGCACCACGCGTTGTATATTTATGAATGTTTCTCTGGAAACCAACCGAATAATACTATTATTTATACACAACATCTTCGGGTGTAGTTGCTCGAGGCAAACTTCAAGTCTTACGGCTACACCTGAATACAGCGACGGAAATTTATGTCGCCAAAATATAGTGTATAAGTAATAATATTACTTGTAGTGTTCGGATCTTTATGACCTAAAAAGTAAAGAAATATGCAGGCAAATGTGACCTTAAAAATGGGTAAATGTGGCCTAAAAATGACTAATATGACCAAACATTTAAATATACTATACATTAAAACATGCTCGATTTTACATAATTTATTTTATCTGCTACTATCGCTGTAATGTAGACACAATAATTTGCTTCAGTGCACTTACTGAACTATTGGGACATTAAATTTTAAATTGTTTTGTTGAAGTCATTTTAATGTCACATAATTTAGTCTAGGGGATACAGGCAGGTATCAGCTAGATTATATAATGCTTAAAGAGAGATTCAGGAATCAAGTTCTAGACTGTAAAGCGTACCCAGGAGCAGACATAGACTGACCATTATTTGATAGTAATGAAGTGCAGGCTGAAATTCAAGCGAATAAGGAAGCAAAGTAAGCAGAACAGACTGGGAGCGAATAAACTGAAACAATCTAGCACGAGGAAAAATTTGCTGAAATGGTAGACTTAGGTCTAAGAAGTAATTCGGAAAGTAGCTCTACCGAAGACGAATGGAATCATGAAAGCTGGTAAAGAAACATTAGGATTTAGGGAACAAGCTGCCCGAAAACCTTGGATCACAGAAGAAATTTTGAAACTGATGGATCAGAGGAGGAGGCACAAAACTGCTCAGGATGCAGCTGGAGGGGAACAATACAGGTAATTTAGAAATCAAATAAACAGGAAATCTAAAAAGCAAAAGAAAAATGGCGAAGTAGAAAAGGAAATGGTTATAGGTAAAGTAGATGTTGCATACAGGAAGATCAAATAGAATTTTGGAGAAATGAAGAAAAGAGGTGTGAACATTAAAGCTGCCGATGGGAAACCTATTTTAAGCTCACACGATAGAGCTAACTGATGGAAGGAATACATTGAAAAACTTTATGATGGCGACAACTTGAACATTAGCGTAATGGTAAAGGAAAGCTTTTTTTTTTTTTTTTTAAACAGTTTAACGTCCCTTTTTAACAACGTGGTCTTTAGAGACGGGAAAGGATGGGGGCAAGGAATGGGAAGGAATTCGGCCATGGCCTTTTCAAGGAAGCATCCCGGCATTCACCTGGAGTGATTTGGGGAAACCATGGAAAACCCAAATCTGGATGCCCGGACGGGGATTCGAACCGCCGTCCTCCCGAATGCGAGGCCAGAACGCTATCCGTTACACCACCACGCTCGGTTAAAGGAAAGCGATGTCGACATTGATGATTTAGGATATTCTGTTTGACGACTGAATTTAATAGAGCTCTGAATGACTTTAAAGCAAATAATATATTTGGAATTGATGAGATCCCTGCAGAACTTCTTAAATCCCTAGGAGAAGAAGGAACCTAAAGATTATTCAAGCTGATATAAAAAAGGTATAAAACAGGAGAAATTCCAACTGATTTTAATAAAAATACCATCTTCACACTTCCGAAGACAGCAAAAGCAGGCATATGTTATAATTATCGTATCATTAGTCTAACATCACATGCTTCAACATTACTAACCACAATAATACACAAAAGGATGGAAAGGGTAGTGGAAGAGTAGGTGAAGAGCAGTTTGGGTTTAGGAAAAATCGCGGTACAAGGGAAGCAATTCTGTCTTTAAGATTAATACTTGAAGGGCGGATCAAGAAAAACAAAGATACTTTTTGGCGTTTGTTTGTTTACAAAAAGCTTTTGATAATGTTAGGTGGGACAAGACGTTCAAAATTTTAAAGAAATCAGGTCTAAAATATCGACATAGAAGAATACTTTATAAACTATATAAAAAGCAAGTAGCTATAATAAAAGTAGAGAACCATGAGAGACATGCAGCAGTTAAAAAGGGTGTGAGACAAGGTTGTCGTCTATCCCCGTTAATATTCAACATGTATGTAGAAGACGCAATAATGGAAATAAAATAAAAAAATTCATGTGGCATAAGTGTTCAGGGAGAAAAAATCAGTATGCTACGATTTGCTGATGACATTTTCTTGTTAGCAGAACAGGCTGAGGATATTGAGAAGTTACTGAATGGCATGAACAAAATACTGAAGGAAGATTTTGGACTGAATATAAATCAAAGCAAGGTGGAAATGATAAAATTTAGTATAAATGATACCAATGAAAATAAAATAATATAAAAATAGGATTGGATGTGTTCAGTCTGCCAGTAAAGGCCCCTGCCAGGCAGACCTCACACACAACGCGCCTGCACGCCGGGATACATATACGACTCCAAACAGGCGCAGAGACATCAAAACAAACCAGGAAAACAAATAGAATCATCTAGAAGCTAAGTGGGACTATTTCTTACTGAGGTCGCCGTACTACCACACAACGGAATTCCTGCGCCAGGCCGCCTATATAAGCGTAGCCGGCCGCTCCACCGCCAGTTCCGGCCTGACCGCGGAACCAGCTTCAACTACAGAAGACCACCGGAAGTTCGCGAGAAGTAGAAGCCGTCTCTCTCTACCCCGGATCAGGACCAGGCTAAATTTCTCGACGGTCATCCGCTAACTGTACCATATTTGTTATTGTTTACCAGTGTTTTGTGTACATAGTAATAAACCTCAAGGAACCATTAAGTGTAGTTCACTTCAGTGGCGACAAGGTTGGAATAAGAACTCTCGACCATCATGGCTACGCCAGCAGCACCTACGGAATGGCAACAGTTCCTCCAAGGACTTCTACATCAGTTCTTCGAATCTCAGAGACAACTGATTGCGGAAGTCAGGAATCTCCGCCAACCCACGGCCCCGCCTCCGTTCCCATCATTCAACGACGACGTCGAAGAATGGGAGACCTACGAGAAGCGCATAAAACAACACTTCGCAATTCATCACATATCCAAAGAAGAAGACCAGCGTGCATATTTCCTTTCCTGGAACCAATCGAAGATGTATGTCTTGCTCACCAAACTTCAGCCACAAGACCCCGACACCCTCACCTTCACGACCATCTGTACGACACTGAATGCATACTACAGACGCCGGTACCATGTCGTCGCGGCCCGCGTCGAATTCTATCAATGCCGGAAGGAAGCCCGATCAGACGTATCGCCAGTGGGCGGCCGAACTCCAAGGCCTTAGCAGAAAATGTAAGTTTCAAACTCGTTGTTCCCACGAATCCTACGCCGACGACATGGTGCGTGATCACATCATACAGGCTGCACCAGATGCCGCACTCCGGCATGACGCCCTCAAGTTAGAGGACCCATCCCTGGAGCAGGTCATCGAACTTGCCTACAAATTCGAAATATCTACGGCCGCAGATCGCCGCCTGGAGTCCTGGGCGGATGTGGCCGCAATCCGAACCGACGTAGAGGACACACAGGACGTCGCCGCCATCCAGAGCTCCCAGTCGCGCTCCTCCCGACACCACAACCGGGGACCGCTTCCTCAGAAGGACATCGAACCGGCCCGTTCCGGCAGGGGCACCAAGTCTCGGCAGCAGCAGCGGATCCCGCAGCGCCGACGCCGCAGCCCGCTCCGCCTACCCTCCTGCCCCGCCTGTTATTCAGCACATGAGAGGGAAAATTGTCCGGATCGTTGGGCTGAATGCTCACGTTGCGGCAAGGAAGGACACCTGGCGTCCGTCTGCCGCACCAACACCACCAATGCCAATCCCGGCTCTCGCCGCCCAGGGTCTTACCAAGACAGGTTGAGCGGCGCACCTATGGATATCAATCAGGTAGACACTTCCACAGCATCCAAACTTTTTATTGACGTTACGGTCAATGGCAAGCCCCTGCGCCTACAAGTCGACACAGGAGCAGCAGTCTCATTGCTTAATTATACTACTTATGTGCAAATTGGCTCGCCCCCCCTCTCGCCGGCCCCCAAGCGCCTCCTGACATACAACAAACAGGAAATAGCACTCCTGGGACAGTTCACAGCAAACGTCATGTATAAGTCTGTACATCGTTCAGTCCCCTTTTTAGTAGTTAACAGTTCTCTCACAGCAGACTTATTTGGACTGGACGCTTTCCGCTTATTCGGATTTTCAATTGAGGATAACATACACCTCGTATCTCAGCATGTTCCTTTTCCTGAAGTGGACGCCCTTTGCACCGAGTTTCAGGACCTGTTCTCACCAGGCGTCGGCTGTGCAAAGGACTTCGAAGCATCACTCCAACTCCGGCCGGACGTACGGCCTCGATACTTCCGGGCACGCCAGGTACCCGTAGCGCTTCAACAACCACTTCAGGAAGAACTTCAACGTCTCCAAGACGAAGGGATCCTCCAGCCGGTGCGGTTCAGCCCCTGGGCCACGCCGTTGGTCATAGTTCAGAAGCCAGGACGCCGCTTACGTCTCTGTGGTGACTTTAAGACCACCGTCAACCCGCATCTGCTGGTAGACGACTATCCACTTCCGAGACCGGACGACCTCTTCCGTAAACTAGCAGGAGGTACCTACTTTACAAAAATTGACCTGGCAGAAGCATACCTTCAAATCCCTTTGGATATCCAGTCCCGACAATACACAGTCATCAACACTCCCTCTGGCCTCTTCCAACTCAACCGGCTCATGTTCGGCTTGGCCAGTGCTCCAGCGATTTTTCAACGGTATCTCGAACAACTTCTCCAGGATATTCCGGGATGCATCAACTATCTCGACGACATAGTCGTCACGGGACCCTCCGCTGCCGAACACATGACCAACCTCCGCCTACTCTTCCTCCGCCTCCGTGCAGCAGGATTGAAATGCAACCTTTCCAAGTGTCAATTTTTTCAACAATCCATTTCCTACCTGGGTCACATCATCGCTCAGGAAGGCATCTCCCCAGCATTTTCCTATGTGGACGCTATTTCCAACTTACCTCGGCCTCAGGATCTACATCAGTTGAAATCTTTTTTAGGCAAGATTTCATACTACAGAAAATTTATACCCTCAGCAGCACAAGTGGCAGCACCCCTGTACCACCTCTGTCGCAAGAATGTCCCGTTCCGTTGGACCCCAGCTTGCGAGACCGCATTCCACACCCTTAAACAGCAGCTCAAGTCCGCAGCATGCCTCATGCCATACACTCCAAACCTCCCCTTGATACTTGCCACAGATGCATCCGATTACGGTGTGGGGGCAGTTCTGTCTCATAAATTACCAGATGGCACGGAACGCCCCGTAGCCTACATCTCCAAAGCCCTATCGGCTGCTCAGCTTAAATATTCTCAAATCGAGAAAGAGGCGCTAGCTATTGTTTTTGCCTGCTCCAAATTCTATTCCCTTTTATATGGGATTTCTTTTCATCTCATTACCGACCACAAGCCACTCCTATCACTATTTGATCCGTCCACACGTCTGCCTACCAAAACATCCCACCGCATCCAGCGTTGGGCACTATTCCTGTCCCAGTTCAGATATACCATGCATTTCCGTACCACCTCCAGGCATGCCAATGCAGACGCCTTATCCAGACTACCGCAGGGACCAGACCTTGCCTTCGACAAGTCGGAACTTCTGGTGTTCCAGATCGACGATGACATACAAGAAGCACTGAAGACATTTCCAGTCACGGCCTCAAAAGTCGCGGCAGCCACAGGCGAGGACCCCCTCCTCCGTGTCATTCGACACCACATCCAACACGGGTGGCAAACACGTTCCCCTCCACGCCATCATCAAGACCTCAAGTTCTACTACTCCATCCGCCACCAGCTCTCAGTAGTAGAGGGAGTGCTCCTCCGCACAGAACCAAATTCCACCCCGAGGGTCGTCGTTCCGAGATCCCTACAACCGACAATCCTCCAAACTCTCCACCAAGGACACTGGGGAATTGCCCGCACCAAATCCCTTGCCAGACGCCATGTATTCTGGATCGGCCTTACCACGGATGTCACGAAGATGGTGCGGCGCTGTACCATCTGTGCCCAACAACTGCCCCGCCCCCCTCAAAAGTTCCTTTCCTGGCCGGCACCGTCCGGACCCTGGGAACGCATTCACCTCGACTTCGCTGGCCCATTCCTAGGCCACCAGTGGCTCCTAGTGACGGATGCCTTTTCCCACTTCCCATATGTCGTCCGTTGCTCCACAATCACTACAGAGGTCACCATTTCAGCCCTCACGAAGATCTTTTCCATCGAAGGATTACCATACGCTATCGTCACAGATAACGGACCGCAATTTCGAAGTCGGGAATTCCTATCCTTCTGTACCGCCAACAATATCCAACACCTCCTCACCCCGCCCTTCCACCCCCAATCTAACGGGGAGGCGGAACGGCTAGTCAGAACATTCAAAACCCAAATGACCAAATACACCACAAGTCACAAACTCGAAGAGGCATTGACACTCTTCCTCAGTTCCTATCGAACCACTCCAGTGGGGGCCAAAAGCCCGGCGGAATTGCTACATGGCCGCCAACCTCGCACTCTCCTCCATCTCCTCTTACCCCCGCCCAAAGTACAGGTACCTTCGGGCCCATTCCGTTTCACCCCGGGCTCCCTAGTCTGGGCCCGCGGGTTTGGCTCCCGGGCCGGTTGGCTTCCGGGGGTCATCCAGCGGCCCCGGGGCCGCCAACTGTTCGACGTCAGCCTGGATGGCCGGATAGTGCGACGCCATCGAAACCAACTACGTCCCCGCTACCCCACGGCACCGTCCTCTTCCACCACGGCACGGCCATCCACTTCTTCCTCTCCTTCCCTGCCACCTCCACCACTCCTGCCGTCTAACCGTTGCTCAGGGACAGTTACAGCGCCACCAACGACGCCACAACCTGTCGGTCGCTCCGACACCCTTCAGCCGCAGCCTCTCGACCACCTGCGGGGACCATCTTCAGCGCCCCCCGTACAGCCCCCGGCCATCGACGCCGACGAACCGATGCCGTTAGCTCCACAAGTACCTCCACCACAACCTGCACCACGACGCAGGTCGGCACGCATCGCCAGGGGAACAGCTCCGTACTCCCCTGGAGGTAGCCTTCATAGTCTGCTCCAGGGCGCCGCGGCAGACGACCTCGCAGACGTCGCAGACATCGCTTCCCCCCCTCCCCCCCCGGGAGGGAGGTATGTTCAGTCTGCCAGTAAAGGCCCCTGCCAGGCAGACCTCACACACAACGCGCCTGCACGCCGGGATACATATACGACTCCAAACAGGCGCAGAGACATCAAAACAAATAGAATCATCTAGAAGCTAAGTGGGACTATTTCTTACAGAGGTCGCCGTACTACCACACAACGGAATTCCTGCGCCAGGCCGCCATATAAGCGTAGCCGGCCGCTCCACCGCCAGTTCCGGCCTGACCGCGGAACAAGCTTCAACTACAGAAGACCACCGGAAGTTCGCGAGAAGTAGAAGCCGTCTCTCTCTACCCCGGATCAGGACCAGGCTAAATTTCTCGACGGTCATCCGCTAACTGAACCACATTTGTTATTGTTTACCAGTGTTTGTGTACATAGTAATAACCTCAAGGAACCATTAAGTGTAGTTCACTTCATATTTCCCTTCATCGTGTTATCAGCTCCCAACCATCCTTTTCACCCTCATCGCTAAACCCACCATCTTTACTTTCTACCTCCACAGGTATAACCTCTACAGGCAGAGCCTCCATGGCCAAAGAATGAACAGGCTGAGCCTCCACAGGCCAAGCCTAAAGGACCTTTACCCTTTCATGCAATGCCCTGATCATTTCATCCATCTCACTAATTGTTTTGTACTGCTCTGAAATTTTCCTATCCTGCTCTGAATGTTTCCCATCCCTAAAACAGAGCGAACAATACCACTGAAGAACCTCATTTTGTTCCCTTTTTCCACTGCCTCACATTCTCAGTACAACCACTTATTACACCCTCTGCAAGCCAAACCATTCACCACACATCAGTGACAGTCATCATACTTTCTGGGCATGACATTCTCAAAAGCAATAACTATTGGTTACTTCTAAATGAACCTCAAGGATTAAATTATGAAATTGTATATAACTTAAATTTAATCAATAGTCCAATAAAAAAAAAAAAAATACTCTGCACTTAATTGATTTTTTGATTGAAGCTTTACTCTTCAATTTCTTTTCTGTAAGTAACAACTAGGTGAAAAGTACTTACAGCCAATAAAATAAAACTTATGTTTGTAAACTTCAAAATTAACCTTAAGATTGAATTTCACAAGTCAATACTATTTAGTGCTAAAGTGAATAACAACTAAAGTTATTTATTAAAAGATTAAAAAAAAATATTAGGTAATTATTGTTTTAACATATTAGAAAGTAATCAAACAAGTAAAAAAGAATTAGACAGGTAGTAGGAAAAGGTTTCAAAATCCTGCACTTAATGGAGAGAGTGATGAGGGGAAGTAAAGGAACCAGGTTTCAAAACTTTGGTAAGACCATTGCTTGAATATGATATTGAAGTATGGGATTCACATGTTGGGTTGGTAGATTTGTCTCTGGAAATTAAAGCAGAACATAATCAATAACTGATATGATGAAAGAGCTGGAATGGGATTCATTGGAAGACATGAGGAAGGATGAAGAGTGTCAGGGAAGTGTACAAGATGTATATTGGTGATGAGCTGTGGAAAGAGCAGTGCATGGAAGAGTAAAGATGACTATGGCCATAAGCTGGGACTCAATTTCAGGCACAAGTGTGTGGGAAGATTTTCTTGCACAGATAAGAGGGCCAGTGATTGGACTAAGTTACCAAGAGAAATGATGAATTATTTACACTGAAAGAATTGAAAGTCGACATTTTTAGAATGCTTAGGTAGGTACAGGAAAGAGGAAAAGTGGATATATAGGAAAATTGCTGCTGGAGTGTTTGCTCGCAACTGAATTAAATTGTATTCAAAAAGCATCTAGGAGAGGAGGGAATGAAATGAAAGTTCACTGGTTTACAACGATATTGGTAGTATGACTCATTAGCATGATGTTGCACCCCTTCTAGCCTGGATGCAAGCACTCATTCCTTTGGGAAGGGTTTGTACAGTCATTGTATCATCTCCTGAGGCAAGATGGTCCACCACAGTTCAAAATTGACCTTGTAATCCTGGATACTGTCACTCAGACATAGATGATTTCTGAGGTGGTTCTCCCCATGTTCTATTGGAGACAGATCTGTGTATGTTCGTAGCCATGGGAGTATCTCAACATCATACAGACAATTCATTGAGGCACATGCCAATTGGGAAAGAGCATTTTCCTGTGGAAAAATGTGGCTCCAGGGAGTACTCTGATGGCTTTGAATATGAAAGAGTTATTGAGGTCACTATAGGCATGAGATTGAGTGTGGGCAGTCTAATGGTCATATTAAACCATAATTTATACAATAACTTTGCTCAAATATGACCCCATGACAGTATGTCTGGAATACACTAAAGTCAGTGCTGAGCCTAGGAGCATATAACATTATGGTAATTGTTAAGTGCTGAGCATGCTGCGACTCCGGTCATAGAGTTGCCAATCCAAACAGTATGATGTCACAACTGTGGTCACTTTTGTTTCAACAAAAGAGCTGGAACACACTGCTTCTGCCTGCTTGTCTACCTCCATCCAGGACCTCATAAATATTATAAATCTCCTCAGGACTTAATAATTTTCACTATATCAGACTGTCTATGTATTACACCTGTGTTGAAGCATAAAATCAACTGTTTGTATGTTTACGCTTTCAATCAGTGAGCCAGCTTCCCCACATCCTGGTAGTTTCAGCTTCTGGTCTGCTCGAACTAAGTTCAAGAATGACATATAGTGGCCAGAAGAAGAGGAAAAGGTCTGCAATCAAACCCTATCATCATCACATAGTCATCACTGAGGCCACGTAATAGTACTGCAACTAAGTGAGATTGCCAAAAACTCAATTCACATGACATCTACCATCCACCTGACAACAAGCTACTTCTCACTAGAAACCAGGGTGATCAAGATTTCTGCAAATGACTCTTTTGCTGTCAATTTCCCACAATTCTCTTTCCTTCAAAAACTGGTTTACAGTCAGAGCCATCCAAGTATTCCTTGAAGCCGCATCCATACCTGAATTCTTTAGGTGGATATAGAAAGACTGACACATTCTGTACACCAGACACTTGCTGGGCCACAATCTCAGATAATAATCATCTTTGTTTCCTGGTATATCCATCACTTGCTAGTATAATTAATTGTTTTAAGTAAGTATATATTTTACTTCAATTTTTATTTATTCCTTTATTTTGCTTCCACATTTTTAAAAATTTTACACATTGTAAACATGTCCCGTTCAGTAATTACATCTTCGCGATGTGACAGCTGGCACCGACTCCAAAAATAACTAATTAATGTCAAAATTTCAATGAAGGTAATGTAAAATGTTGTCTATTTAGATTTACTTTTTCCTAAGCAAGGTATAAAGTTATTTTAAAAATTTTAGTGCTTTTTTTGAAGGCGGTTTTTATGTTTTTTTAAACAATTATTTTATTTCTGTTAAACCTTTCCTACCAGCTATTGGAAATAAAGGGAAATTCATAATTTCAATTATATATTTGTATAAAGGTACTTGAAATTAAACACACATATTTTTTTCAATTTTTTTTTTTGGTACTCTAAGTGCTAATTACTAAGCCGGTACTTAAAAGTACCGTCAGGGACTTCGTGTATCACAGGATGTACAGAAATAGCAATTGAAATCAATTATGTTCATATTGGTATGTAATGTTTGCCTCATGATATTTAAAAAAAAAAAATAATAATAATAATAATCTTTTTGCTCATTCAGACACAAAAGACATTGCAGTGGAACATTTGAAATGATGTTTTGACTGTATTTTCTTCATTCTACATACTTCACATCTTCATCTGATTTTTACAATTTAGGGACAGTGTATACCTCTGTTTCCCAATCTTACATCTCTCATTGTGGAATAGTATGACTTGTGTTGTTTGAATGGATGAGGGCTTGGTGAAATATATATAGATGACCTTTTCTTCTTACCGATATCCTTCATAGTCATCATACCTTGTGCAAAGGATCTTCTAAAAAAATTTACAGACTTTTTTCAAATATCAGACCATTTATGTTATAGGCATTGACAAATACAACATCCAGAATTCCCATAAACAATCTTTACCATGATTTCGGTAATCTTCTGTCAGCATTGCACAAAGCCATCAGCAGTATCAACCCCACACATGAAGGTATTGTAGTCCCTGACGATTCCTGAGCATGAAATTGTCGACTTCAATCCATCTTTTGCTTTGCATATAACTAGTGGTGTGACAACAGGGTGGCAAGATGGGCAAAATGCTACAGGACCTACTGCCGGAGGTGGCCCCCGATGACCGGCCAGAGAGGCCCTCTGGTCCAAGATCCACCAGGTCACCAATCCAACCCAAGAGAGGGCTCATATGTTGAAGTTGCCATTGACCCCAACCAGTGTAGTGGAGTTTCACTGCTGCCATGAAAATTTGATACTAAATGTATGACCTTTTTATCCTTCCATTTCCAGCAGCAAATATCTAGGTTTATAAATTCATTGTCACAATCTCCTCTTTTTAGTTTTCCATCAGCAGATTGTTAGAAAGTCCCTTGCAGTAGGATCTGATTCTCCCACAAACAAAAGTTGTTTCAGTTTTTTAATAATGAAACTGATGAAAAATAATGATAATACTAGATAACATCAACATTGCTCCAGTTTTTCAGTCAATTCTAAGACCACTCTTTGACCTAATGAGTAATCGGAGAACATTCCAGTCATTTCTTCATTTTTGCCTTGATAAATTATAAACTTCTAAGAGAAGAGCTTGAGTCAGAGCTTATTTCATAAAAATATCCATTTGGAAATATCTAAAACAATGATAAAACCAATTGTAGACTTGCTAAATCTATTGACCAATAATCTGTATAAAACTACCCATAACTCCCTGACGGTACTTATAAGTGCACTTTGTTTTTTCTAGATTATTTAGTAAAGAAAGTAGAAAAACATATTTTATAGGTAAAAAATATATGGTTAAATGTTCAAACTAAAAAAGTATTAACAGAAATTGACACTTACCAAGTAAATTATCATTTAAAAATTCATTGTAATGTAGCACTTGTTACTCTGGTCAGTATGCTGTCAAGCCCCAACTTAGAAAATTAATTTCTCGGCAATTTCACGCAGAATTTAAAAATAAATGTTGTCATTGTCTGACCTAATCACACAAAAATAGATCAACTTAACAATGCAGTGGACACTGGTATTGTCAAATTATATGGTGGTAAATACACTGGTACTTATAAGTACCATCAGGGAGGAAAGGGTTAAGCTATTTTCCATGGTAACATTCCCAATAATATTATTTTGTCCTTACATGTGACAACAAGAAGGTATAGAGTATAGGTTCCCAAACTAGGGGGTGCACCCTCTTCCCCCTGCCATAGACATGAAGACATAGCAAAAAGAGGAGCACAGAGTGTGGAGCTTCACCACTCACATGTACAATACTACATTTCTAAACTGTTACAAGTACTATACCTTATCCTAGAGTTGAAAACATTTATTTTATCATTACATGCTTAGTAAGTTTCCTCTGAGATGTCATTGTTAGTACAGAAAAATAAAAATTTGTCTTATTAATAAAAAAAATTGTAGTTGGGGAGGGGGCATGTGAATTTTTCAACCCCCTATAAAAAAAAAGAATTCATCTTCTTTTATCAATAATTTAACCCATAGTGCTCCAACTTTTTTTGGCTCTTAAAGCACTTTTTAAACATTAATTCAACTTGTGCCCTTTTTAGGGAATATATTATTTGTTGAAAAACAAGGACAGATTCTTAAAATTACTTCATTAAAAGATATTAACAAAAATAGTGCATTGCTTAAAGTTTGATTAACAAATATATAGTACTGGATGACCCATATGAAAATTTTGTGAATATGATGAATAGTAAGGTTGATGGTTTGTAATAGGATGAATGAAGAACCACCTCATTTGTTTCAATTGTTTCTATGTTTAGTGTAATAGGTTCTTAACAAAAGTTGATGCCAGTGAATATCTGTCATGTGTCCTACTGCTTGCTATCTCATGGCTAGCAAAGCAACCCAACTGTCACATATGCATGACATTCACTGTTATAGTTTTGTTCTTTAAGGATCAAATTCCAAAAAATTAATGTTCTTAATTTATAATGTTGCCTGCATGGGGACCTTTACATTTTAAATTATACCTCATTTATCGGTTTCAGCTATGTCAAGGAAGATAAATAGCAAATTACAAAATTATTATTATTATTAATTTTTTTTAAATAATGATACTTTGGCCTTTAAAGGTACAATTCCAAAAAAAAAAAAATCTGTTGTACAATATGATGTGACCAAAGTGGTGACCTGTTACAATTGGTTTTCAATGTCCCCTACATTGCCCTTGGCCCAGAAATGCCCCCAATCATATCTTCAACACCCACTATTGCGTAGTACCACCTCCATTGGGAACCACTGATTGGTAAGTATAATGAATAATGTAAGCATGAAGAACTCTAACAGAACATAAAAAATTTCAACAGTTATACAAATGTAAAATAAAAAAATTTTGTACAAGAAGTAACAGTACACCAGAGTCCCGCTAATCCGAACCCCGGTAATCTAAATGTTCGGTTAATCCGAATATGGCAAAGAATTAGTCAAGTATGAAAACTGATAAAAGAATTAAAACACAGTTCATGAAAATACAGGTCATACTGTACTTAATTGTGCAGTTAACTGCTGTACGTACACACAATTTTACTTTACACAGTACAGTACACACATATTAGAAAAATTAGCAATTAAACATTAAGTTTAAACAGTGCGTAACAATTACAGAAAAACTGTCAAACTTACAATAATAGTTACAATGCTTACAAGTGCCCATTTTATTCCTACTTTTTAGAAGACAAAAACTCAGTCATTGTTTTTTGGCGTAATGAAGACAGTCTGTTATATGACGCAAAGTTGCGTCATTATCTCATTAGCATTAAATCAGCAGGTGTAGCAGTGACCTCTTGCTCCAAATAGCGTACCACGAGATCAAGGGCTTCTACCGTGTCACTGTGTGGCACCAGCTCTCCTTTGTCACATTTCGCCTCATTGTCACTTCTGTCACAACAGTCCATTTCCACCTGGTCTGAGTCACAGCAGCCATTGTCCCCCCTCTTGTTTCCAATTGTTACCATGGTGTACCTACTTATATGCTTGGTATACTTCATTCTAGAAACTAGTCACTGTAATTCCAGCTAATCCGAAAAAATCGGTTATCCGAACAAGGCCCGGTCCCAATTAGTTCGGATTATCGGGACTCTGGTGTATATCATTATTGAGGAAGATAATTTATACCTAATGGTTGAATGAATGATGTTGTGGAAAGCATGTTACTGAAAGCATAAATGTATTTTTTTTTTTAAATAAGCCCTACCTCCAATTACATCAAAGAGGCATAAAGCCATAAAAATAATTAGAATCTTCTTAATATCAACAATGTCCCAGAACTCACAAAGAAGTGTTAAGTATGTTTAAAACACTTCATCTGATAGTAATGAATGTTAATGGGAAACAAACAAAAAGGAAAAAAAAAATCTTAAGCTATTGGAATTAAGTGAATTGGTAGGTAGAATACAAAATTAACCCATTTTTAATGTGAAGTTTGGGGAAAAGTTCAGATTGTGGAGCACATATGAGGAAAAGTGGATTTCCTAAACTGGATTAGCTGCATAAAACAAAGATTAGAGTATTTGAGGAAAATAACTGATGATAATAGTTGTGTTCAGATAAAAGTATTAGTGAGAGTCAGGATAGGAAAAGTGGATGAATGTTCCATTCCAGTTAAGAGAGAGGTGACACCAAATAAACTATTTCAAGAATATTTTCATAGATTTATTGGTCTGGTTTATGCCAAACACTGAAACCTATAATAGTTTCCTATCTCATGTCAGTTCATTTATTTTCCGACTTTGATTTATAACATGCAATATTTTTAAATGTTATATAATTTAGTTAAATGATAGTGAAGCTTATAATCTTCTTTTTTAATTCTTTCAAACAGATCTAAATGTCTTTTCATTTAGTTTTCTTAATATTCTCACCTCAACACAACATTCAAGATACCGTATAACATTGTATTTATTGATTAAAGCAATTTAAACTCATAATTATAAATGTTACAGGAATAATTGGTGGGAATTTGTAACTTAACACCCCTGAACTTAAGAAT
>JARYHS010015207.1:0-47906 GCA_031002005.1 Vandiemenella viatica
ACTGGCGTTGTAAACACAGACCGTGATAGCAACAAACAAGGCGGCCACACCAGACAAATGAGTTGCAATGCGGAACACTGTTCACATCCAGCTGGCGATTTTGAAACATGGCTCTGTTCGGAAAATGTTAAAGAAAAATGCAGAGATGTGCTTTTACCAACTTTAAAGATATTTATGGAAACAGTGAACAGCCATCAAATGTCACAATTATAAGATAGTGTGAAACATTATTCAATTAGTTGCAAACCGTGTAAATTTTAAAGCAGATACGTCGCTTATGATGCCTCGATGAGAGGGGAAACGCGTACGACATTTAACAAACAAATGCCACCGGAGCAGGCGCTCCATCATAATTAAATTAAATTAAAATTAATTAAAAATTAAAAACAATTCTTCCGGCGTTATTAACAATTAATTAACTAAGCAAAGAATTCAAGATAAAAAATTATGAAATGGGAAAGTTGTTCAGTTCCAATTAAATTAAATCAGTGCCTATAATTATTCACATAATAATTCCACAAAAATCTGTAAAACTCAATACTTTTGTTGGGTATCCGGAACTTAAAATCTTTGATTTTTTAATTGTTTTTCTGGTTTGTTAATATTCTACGAATGTCGAAACCATCATACATCAACTGAAAAATTTCGATCTCTTATGAAATGTGTATTTGATTTATTTATCTACATTAGCTCAAACTATCGCATTATCTCTCCAATACATGCCTTTTTACGCAGAATCGTTGATCCAGCTACCATATCTTTGACGTCATAGATAAAGGTATACTCAGCCAGTTGCACACTTCAGTGGAACCATGGAGGAAGGAAATATATGTAGACGACGCAAGAGACCTTCACCACGCATTGAAGTGAAGCAGGGCGGAGGAAGGAGTGGGGGGGGGCTATGGCCGGAATGGAGGGGGCATGGCCGCTTCCATACAGACACGGGGAATATGTACAAAAACCTCAAGGGGACCTCTAGGATAAACGTGACGCCGCAATCTGGTGATGGAATTATTATGTACCTCGATATGACAAATAAAACATGAAGAATAAAATTTTTTGATATCCTGCTTAGTTTTCGAGATATTCTGTCCCAAATGTGAAATAGTTTTGGTTGAAATTCAGAAGAAAAAATTGGTCAAAGTCAAATTTGATGATGGATTCTTATTTAAAAAGACGAGACAAATGGAAAAATAAAGAATAAAAATTTTCAATATCTCACCTAGTTCTAGAGATATACTGTATCAAAAGTGAGGTGTCTTGAGTTGAAATGGAGAAGAAAAATTTCGCAAAAGTTAAATTTAATGATCGATTCTTATGTAACACGACGAGACAAATCGAAAATAAAGAATAAAATATTTCGATATCTTGCTTAGTTTTCGGGATATACTGGGATTGGGTTGATATGCGGCCTGGACCAAAAATTAATTCTGCCATAGCTACAATGAATTACATGCAGAATGGTTATTTCAGTTTTTTTTTACTACCACTTGTGGTTAGGTTGAAATGCGGCCTAGAACAGAATAAAAATAGTTATCTTGTTAACATACATCGTAAGCTTAGTTGGAAATGGCTGGAAGTAGTTTCCATCGCGATATACGTTATATCACTAACTTGGTTCTCATGAAATTACTAAAAGTAATAGATAAATTCTTTGTCCCTCATGGAACAACAAAATCATTGTGGTACAGACTGCATTTAGACCTAACCACAATCTCCATTAAATTGCCGCTATAGAATCAAACTATGCAGACATACCCACACACGCGTATTTGAATCGCAAACTGTATTTGCAGTAACAACATCGTTTGCTTCATCAAGATTCCTAGATTGCATAGCATAATTTAACACATTTGATTTCATCATACAGTATAAACTACAACGTGACGAAAGAAAGCAAATACTAAATTCACTGAATCGCGATGTAAAACACACCCCCTCAAATCTCATTTTCAACACTCGTTAAAAAGTAATGCTAGTCTATTATGTGCAAAATAGCAAGGTATGCTGATTTTCTACACTACACCAACAAAAATTTGAGAACAAAGTCATCCCATTGAGAGCTATGACTAAATATTTATAGACAGGCAGCGAAGTTTGCAACTTCTACAGCTCACTTCGACAACGATAATTAGAATTCAACTTACTTATGAAATGATATTCCAGGTTCTTTGCTGTCTGGCCTATTTGTGCAACCGTACGCAACACAAGATGGCATTATAAAACACTTATACACATTACAAAATGAAATAATCACTACATCTAACACAATGTGAACATCGCAATTGTTTGGAAGCGCAATATCGCCGCTGCCGCCACTGCGCATGCGCGAGCCTGCTTCACCGATTTAACGTCACTTCTCCTCCATATATTTCCTTCCTCCATGGTTTTATACAGATTCACTTTGGAACAGCCAAAGATTGCGTCAGTAGTATCTCTGGATAGTATCTTTGCATGTAAACAATATCGCTGATGTTGTGTTGAAAATAAACCCAAAAAATGTTAAACTGAACCTTATGGTGGACTACTTAATTAATTACTATATTAATTAAACCACCGAAGAACCTGTCACAGTGATGTGGGTCTGCTGACAGAAGTGAAAACCTTGAAACTATTATAGTAGAACTCCAATTATCCGAAATCCGACTATCCGAATCGTTGATTATCCGAATCGCTTAAGGCAGTCACATTAAGACGTGCGTGGAACAAGTTTGAAAGGCCAATCCACTGAAGAAGAGAAGGAAAGAGAAAAATGAAAAAGAAGCCCAAGAAAAGGAAATGGAAGAGACATGCGAAGATGGGGATGACGTGTCACTAGAGGAATTCGGAAACATTCTTCTGAAAATTCCTGGATTTTCAGAAGTTAGCGCTGAAGATTTAGGAGAGTGGGTGGTGTGTGATTCGTCAGACCCTGGGTGTGAAATTCTAAATCAGGATGAACTTATTGAAAGTGTGAGAGAAGAAAGTGTCGAGGAAGTAGATGACCTTAATGTCGGAAGTTGAAGCAGACGCGGGACCGTCAGCTAGTGAAGCATTTGCCGGCCTTGAAACTGCGTTGAAGTGGATGGAGCATCAGCCCGAGTGTGACCACATGCAACTTCTCACTGTCAAGCGGATGAATACAGCCAAACAGCTTACTACGACAGAGATGTTCAGCAAGCCATGACTTTTGTTTACAGTACGGTACATACATACTGTACTAATGTACAGCACTTTTAAGTGCGCTTAACATGTAAAAGTGCTGCCTTTTACTTTAATTAATTAAAAACTTTTTTCTTTAAAAATAGTTTTATCTCCCATTTATCCGAATTTTTTACTATCCGAATGTGTTCCGGTCCCAATTGATTCGGATAATTGGACTTCTACTGTAATACCGTACTGGCAACATACTCTATTGGATGCGCATTCCGCCTTGACCTAACCCGGTAGTACTACCGGGTACAGGGGACCTACAGTTTAACGTGGAATCCGAACCACGGAAGTGTTCTGGCGTACTTCACATTACATAGCAAGCTGTGCCAGAGGTGAAGGTCGGGTTAAGGGTCCATGAAAATCCCCGCAGGGACAGGGATTCGAACCGGGGACCTTTCGAGCCTTACACGCCTTGAACAAACCAAACACACTTCTCACCGGCCTTCTGTCCTCCAATGACTCCCAACCCAGCTCCTTTATCATATCAGTTACTGATTGTGTTCTGCGGTAATTTCCACAGACAAATCTAGCTGCCCTCCTTTGTACCCCCTCCAACTCCTGTATTTGATACCCATAAAGTGAGTCCCATACTACACCACCATACTCAAGCAATGGTGTGGCCAAAGTTTTGTAACCCAATTCCATAACTTCCCTGGACTTTGAAACTTGTTCCTACCCCTGCCCAATTTATCTTACTATGAAAAGTTATGCCAACTTATTAACAGTTACTATCTTTTGCAAACAACTCCTGCCCTACCCTATAATCATATAGCCTAAGATCCGACTGTATGGATTCTACGTCGATCTGGCATTTGATTGAAATGCATTTTTTATGTATAATTATTAGCAGGAGAATACGATTCTTCACGTCTTCCATCAAAATATGGCCGCAATTATCTATAATTAAATTTTAAAGAAAATTCGAAAAATGTCGTTCACTTGTTTTCTTTTAATACAGTTCATTTCAAAGAGAGACATGTAAAGGACATAAATAGTATGGGTTGCCTATTAAAAATTTGTCGCAAGTAGGGTTTTCCAGCTGTTAAAGATATGTATGAGCGATAAAGAGTTAACGCATCACACCCTATGTCAGGTTTTAACAGCTGACAACCCCTACTTGCGGCCAATTTATGTTCTTTACATGTCTCTCTTTGAAATGAATTGTAATTTTAAATAAACAAGTGAACAGAATTTTTCGTATTTTTTTTTTTTTTTTTTTTTTTTTTTTGAAAATTAATTACATTTAATTAAAAATACTTGCGGCAATATTTTGACAGGCAATCCGGCAGAATCGTATACTTAAACATAAAATTGTATTTCAGTCAAATAACAGATAGACTTAGAAATTATGCCGGTGGATCTTAGGCTAACAGAAAATATTTACTTTTTAATGAATGTACACACTTTGACAATAAATTTGGCCGCCGCTGAAAAATTCTATCACTCTTATTTTGCACAATCTGACATCAATGTCATCCTAAGAAACAGTAATGTAATACTGGCAAGCCAGTAATATCTCAAAATATGAGTGATAGCATTTTTCAGCGGCGGTCAAATTTATTGTCAAAGTGTGTGCCTAATTATGTGAATCATCTTGGCATTTATTTTCATGTTTAATAAACCAGCTAGATATCCTATTTAGTTCGTGTTGTAGCTGTTTACAGTTCTGTACTGTTTTAATAAGTTTGTATAACATTATCTCATGTGGAAACAAAGTAACTTTTGACTTCAAACCCATCAATACAATGGTTCATTACAATAATGGTCCCAAAACACAACCCTGAGGCACTCCTACATTTTAGCACTTTTGATACTGCATTACTCTTTACTTTCTTCCTTTTAGATAGATAGATAGATAGATAAATAGATAGATATGTTCACTTTGATCCCATGTGAGAATAATCTCGGGGATGTGGAACAGTACATACACTTATTAGTAATGTCAATATTACTATATAATTGATAATGTTATTATCTATTGACAACAAGTTAGCAACAACCCATTAGTATAACCAAGATCTCCTGTAATCTACAAATACAATCCCGAGTTAATTAATGCTTATGATGTGGAACAGTGTATACACTTGTTACCAGCAACTAATAACCAGTTACTGTATTTTCTTACCAACCAGTTCCCATGATAAGTTTCACTGTAATTTGTGACTACATATTATATCATGTTAGTTGCTATTTATGTGGAACAGTACACACACCTATTAACAATATCAATTATATTACCAACAACTCATAAGCAGTCAATTACTCAAAAACCTGTTAGTATGATAATTTTTCACAGCAGTTTTTGAGTGCATGCTACTATCCCATGTTAGTTACTATAATTATATGAGTGAAATTTTGTAAACAGTGTAATTAGTTCATTTGTAAAAAGTTTCAACAGAAAGAAAAACCATATATCATTTTAGTAATTGTGGATAATTTTGTCACCTTCCCCTTCCATACACCATATATACTATTTTATCAGTCATTCTTAGTTACCAAATTCCAAGAAGAAAATTCTTTCACAGAGCAAAATGGGTTCTGAAGCAGAAACTCTTTCAGTTTGGACTTAAAGTAGTTGGGTTTTTGTAGATAACATTTAATTTCTGTTGGTAAGACATTGAATAAGGAAGCTCCAGTAAATGTTAACCCTTTCTGTACAATTGACAGTGATTTGTAATCCTTGTGAATATTATATTTATTTCTAGTATTAAGAATTTCAAGTCAGTTTTAGGTCCACTCCAATGGTTTCGGCGTTTTGTCCGACTTACCGTTGTAGACGAGCGCGAAGAAGGCCTTCTTGACGAGCAGCTGGGTGTCGAAGACGACCAGCTTGGCGCTGGTGGGGATGAGGTCGTAGCACTTGTGGAACTTGAAGAACTTCACGAAGATCTGGCTCTCGTCCTCCTCTGCAACACACAAACAAGCGCACTTCACATCCCTGTTCAGATCCACACTGCAACAGCTTGTTCCTAAGTCTGGGCACTGTGAACCTCAATCAACCTGGGGGCTGCGTACAGAGTCAAACCATTGAAGATCTTGCTGAAGCCTAAAGGAACATCGTCTCTCAACCTCTGTATCAACCAGAGTACCAGTGAAATGTCAAAATTATTTAACGGACCACTGAATTATATAGGCCAATTTTTTTTTACCCATGTGCAAACTATTATGATTTAAGTCATATAGACCCTTTTAGAACAATGGACGATTGGCTGTACATTAGTCAAAAAAAAAAAAAAAACCTCACAACTCGACCAATGGTTTTACCGTGAATCGTATTCAGACAAACAGAGCGACATACAGAAATAAAGCTGGACACAAATTTTAAAAGCAGTTGATTTCTTTTCTGTAGAGCATTAACAGTGCCAAAAACTCTTTTTTTTTTTTTTTTGGAACTATCTTAAATGTACAGATTTTCTTATAGTTACAGTCTTACTATATTTATACACTAGGAGTTACCCAGTTCTTCGTTGTGCTTGCAAGTGTGTTACAGTATAAGAGTTTTCTTTAATAATAATAATATTACAACAGAAAACATTTATTTCAGTTTATAATAAAAAATCAATAATATTTAGGCTCTAAACAAGTAAAATTATTTCCCGTTCGCAAATTGGTTTTATTTTGACGATATGTTGAATCGATCTTCTCTTTTAAAATAGAAACTTTCATAGATGAAAAATAATTTAAGTTCATTAAGAATTGTTTCTAATTTCCTATGCTTTCAGAGACGCCATTACTGATCTTGGACAGATTTATTTGCTACTCTGGAACTATTAGTTTATCAATTGCATTAATTTTCGCGCTTTTGAACGGAACACATCACTGAATGAGATTTTTGATCACTGAAAAGAAGTGTATTCCATATCTGTGAAAAAAGATGAATAAAGGTGGCAGTTCCGACTGCAAAGTAGGTGCCTCTTTGGTGTCGGTAAAATGGGAATCAATAGTGAAAATTCCAAAACGAACTATTCGTTTTACGATTTTTATTACTTTTGATTCGCTGTTTATTTTAGTGTACGAAACTGAAGAAATAAATAATCCAAGTAAAAAAAAAAAAAAAAAAAAACAGAATACAAGCACGATCCTAGTGTGATCTTTTGTCAGTGTTTCTTAAAAGTAGTGCGCATCTGAAATACGGAGTGACCTGTGCGCATATTTCTCATATTTAGAAATGGTTATAATTTCGTATTCCATTCGTTGGTATATATATATATGCCATAACCTATTTCCAAATTGTGCGTTTGTTTTTGCGTGATACGATTTCAAACCTTCAGACACACGCAAGTTGCTAACAGATTTATAATAGTGTACATTAACCTGTGTTGGAAAAGGGAGTACACTAATATCCTTTTTATATTTATGAAATGCTCTCGGGTAACTAGCTGAGTTAAGGAAGTGTTATCACACGATATTTCGGCGATCACATCACTTTCGCCAACTTCTGGTGAAGATGACGACAGTGAATATGATCGTCGAAATATCGTGTGATAACCTTCCTTAACCCGAGAGCATTTCATAAATTCTCAACGCTGAGACAGACTTCGTTGTTATCTATCCTTTTTATATTTCCCAAAGGTCGTTTTGAATTCACTGACCCCTTTGGTGAGGACCAGTACCTGCAAGCAGCAGGGCAGCCAACTCCTCCTTCAGCAGCGGGTTCACCTCATCGAACTCGTGGATCTGGTCTAGGCGGTAGACTTCGTCCTCCTCCTCTATGGAGGGCAGAAGCGGGGTCTTGATGGCAGACGAGAAGAAATGCAGGTGGATCATCCACACGACCCCACAACTGACACCAAAACACTTGTCACATGTCGTGCGCCTGTACTGAGGCACTAACGAGTCGGCACAGTAGAAATCAAACCGTCAGAAGGCCTCACATAACGTAAGCTATAGGACGTCCATCGAGTGACACTGTGGCTTTGCTTCTACCCCACAACTGACACCAAAACACTTGTCACATGTCGGGGGCTTGAACTGAGGCACTACCGAGTCGGCACAGTAGAAATCAGACTGTCAGAAGGCCTCACTTAACGTGAACTCTAGGATGTCCATGAGGAACACAGTGGTTTGCTTCTACCCCACAACTGACACCAAAACACTTGTCACATGTGGGGGGCTTGAACTGAGGCACTACCGAGTTGGAAGTGTAGAAATCAAAGTCAGAAGGCCTCACTTAACGTGAACTCTAGGATGTCCATCAGGAACTCAGTGGCTTTGCTTCTACCCCACAACTGACACCAAAACACTTGTCACAAGGCTGACGTCTCAGATATCACTTCAAACTGAGGCACAAGGCAACCAGGCGAAATCTGCCAACAGATTGCAGAGGGTCACGCTCAATATAAAATCCAGATCGTCGGTCGTTACAATACCGTGACACTACTTCAGCCCCACAACTGTCACCAAAATATGTCACATACTGAATGCTTACATCTCACTTCAAGCTAACCCACTAAGCAGCAATGCAGAACATGTCATCAGGTTGCAGATGCCCCCACTCAACGTGCACTCTAGAGCGTCCCTCATTACAACACTGCCGCGTCGTTTGTATCCCACATCTGGCACCAAAAGAGTTGCCACACAGACATTCCTCACCGAATGTCAACCCACTATCAAACTGCAGCGCTGTTGTCGAAGAAATTCACGATGTGGAAATACTAAAAAAATAAAAAGAAAGAAAGATGAGATTGGACGGGAGAAGAGCGCTTATCGGGAGAGATATGAAGCAGAGAAATATGTAGACTCTAATGCTACTGCAAGTAGAAACGCGGATAAGGGAAGAAATAGTAAATAGCTGGAGACGCCGATTTATATGAGATTTCTACAGAAGAAGTTGTTACTAGAAACGAAAAAAATTATCCTGGAAGGAAAATTTTCAGACGACAGAGCGAGCGAACTAGAAAAAGAGAAAAACCAGTGAGGAGTGCAAGGACGAATGCAGCGAAGATATCGTAGAGGACAGAATATATGGAGCGACAGCTTTTAGAATGACATAAGCTGAAGAAGGGGAGAGTTGAAAGTTCAGAAACAGGTTACGTGATGTAGTGTCGAGTAGGACCATTGGAAGTGGACAGGACTGTTGACAAGGAATCGGCCGTAGTCTTATGCTGGAATCATGCAGCGGGAGTGATTGCCGGACACAAGGGATAGCCGTAATCGGATGACAGACCGAGAACCGAATGCAAGGCAAAGACATTACTGCCGATCCTTCACATGGCAACAGACTAGAATATCAAGGTGAATGTTGGCGAGGTAAAACATGACTGCCTGAAGGAAAGAACTTCTTGGGGTATTCTTCAGAATGGCGCCAAGAGAATTTAGATGGCAATGTAACTAGCCAGTTTTTGACAGTGACACTGCAGTTTCTAACAGAATGTTGAAAAAAAAAAAAAAAAAAAAAAAATGGTGGGCGTATTAGAGTGTTCACGCGCAGGAAGTAGTTTCTTTTCAGTGTATTTTTATGTCTCTTTCGCATTTGAGTGGTCGAACGATGATACTATGTCGTAGTAGTATGGTAAACAGGAACTTTGTCTAAGTTATTCTCGTAAAAAATGAAAATTATTAAGAGTTTTGTGCACACTTAGCTAGATTATTGCGTCTAGCCTTAGTCTGTATTCTGTGTTTAGAGCTTTTATGTCTGAGAACATCTGGGTCTAGTTTACTCCGCGATACAGTGGATGTATTACTGCGCTGGTTTAGTCCAGTAGCAGTTCATACTGAAGGTGCGTGACGAAATTATGATATTTATGCTATGCGGAATAGGAATCTTGATACAGACAATGTCGTCCTTTCACTAAATGTAGTTTGCCATGCGTTTCATGTGTTTAGGTGTGTGTGCATCGTTTGATTCTGTAGCGGAGATTGTGGTTAGGTTAAAATGGAGGCTAGACTAGAATATTCTTGTTACAGCATAGAGCACGAGGGATTTAGTTGCTATTAGTGATTGATAAGCTGTTTTCATGAGCACCATGTTAGTCAGGACGTGTATCGGATGTAAACTACTCCCAAACATCTTGCACAAAATTACCTGACAACCATTCTCCCAGTTAGTAAGGGAGCGTCCATAAACCACGTAGCTCCAGTTTGGCCTCCTGTGAACCACCCCCCCTCCTCCCATATAGCCTGACGTGACTTTTGCCTATACCCCCCCTCTTCCCTCCCCCCACCACCCCGCTTGTTCGCAGCTTTTTCCCCTATTGATTCCAAAAGATATTTTGTGTTTGTCAGACTACCGTAAATTACATACAGAGGTAATTACGATAAATGACAATATTAATATCCACATGCTGTTGTGTTTTCTGTACCTCATGTTGACTATGACAAAGAAGATGAATGTAAAGATACCTTGCTTGGCTCAGAAGCCCATGCTCCCCTCTCCCCCACCTTAGTTCAACGTAGTTTTCCAGCCACCCCCCCCCCACCCAACAGACCGAGTCACGCAGTTTATGGACGCCCCCTAACTCGCTTCTAAGCCCGAAAAAAATGACGGGTTGAACGCATGTAACTAAATATACTGGTGCATGTCTCACTGTTTAATAATGGCGACTCCTCTGAATGTAAATATCATGACTGACGTCGTCACGTGATTATCAACGTTGCGCATGCGCAGAACGTTGTGACGCATGCGCTTTTACATTATGCTATCCTGCAGCCCTCTACTTTGACGTAAACATCAGAAGCTATCCCATCCCAACTGTAACAGACCTCACCTCAACACAACTAAACGAAACACACACAGTATATCCATATTTCTGTGATATGTGGTGCTGCTATCTAGCAGTAACGCGAACATAGCCCGTGCAAATATTTCGCGAGTTAAATATTTACATAAGAATTGTACAGTAAAATACAAAAGTTACGTCAATAGGAAAAAAAATATCCGAAAAGCTTCTTTCTGAAAAAAATATCCGAAAAGCTTCTTTCTATAGAAAACACAGTTTATCAATACCTCTGTTGTATGTGCTCTGCTAACGAGCGGTAACGCGATCAATCCTCATCGTTGTCAGCGAAGTCATGTGGATTGACTCTGAACTGTCTCAAACAAGTGATTTTGATAGTTAATACCTTTGTCCTTTAGGCGCCGAATTAAAAAAAAATACTTAATTTATAATGGTACAAATCCGGAAACATTCATCATTAAAATGATACCTCATTTATCGATTTCGGTTAGGTATGAAGGGCGATATGTTGTTCGTGATAAAAAGTTTTTAGAAATGATGATACTTTTGCCCTTTAAGGGTGTAATTCCGAAAATAACTTTCTTGAAAGTGAAGGCCTTAAACTTTAAAATGATATCTCACTTATCGATTTTGGATAGGTATCAAGGGAGATAAATGGTTCGTGTGGAAAAACACCTTTTAGAAATAGTATCCTTAATTTGGAATGGGTGTACTGCCGGAAACACCTCACTCCGGCAGGAAATTTTGGTAGTACCTACGCTGCATAAACAGGGATCATACAAACAAATACCTAAACCTACTTTAAGTGACAGGCCACGCTGGCGGCGGTAGCTTGAGTGACGTCACTCCGGACGGTTAGCGCGCTCTTCGGGAGCAGTTCCAGCCGTGACAGTCCTCTGAAGAAGGCCGCAAATGATGTCCGAAACGTTAGGTTTCGAAAGTGACGCGGTTCAACCCGGACAACCAAGATAACATACTCTAAGTGTTGCCTTTCAGAAGGTAAACGGAGCTCTATTGCTGCCGCTCCTCTGCTTTAGAAGTAAGTCTGGTTATAAAACCTAATCTAAAAACATGTCATGTATACCTGTACATTTGAAGGCAAGATAAAAAGTTCACAATGTAAAATTGGAAGAAAATGCTATTTAATTAAAAAATTTACAAAAAAAAAAAATATCATCCAAATGCCCTTCAGTAGTATGTAAAACACGCAGTAGATAATTTTACAACTTTTTAAATAAGATATCGTCATTTGTGTAAAGTAAAAACGTCACACGTGCCAATTTATTCCGTTACTGGTCCAGGGAGCTATGACAGACAGCGGAGCCATAGAAACGCGAAAACAATAGGGCTTTGTTTTCCTTCGGCTTATGAACGCGAGAACAGGTCTATAGTTCCATCAGAGACTTTCCGTTCATATGCATTATTCCAAAAAGGCGGTTTTTTTTTCTGACGAACCATCTCTCCTTTCATACCTAACGAAAATCATTTTAAAAACTAAGATCTGCGCTTTGGTAACATCATTAATCACGAAAGAATGTAGGCTTTCTCAGTGAGTCAGTTGCGTAAAATCTTCTCGAGCTTTCCGCCGGGATAGCGCGTCAGTAACAACACAAATCGACGTTTCGTAGCCTGCCTCTTGCTCCATCTTCGCCTGATTTTACGCAATCATTAATCTTCACAGGAATTTTTCGAAATTCGTCCCGTGAATTGCAAAATTATGAACAATCGTGGGTATGCGATAATTGAAACAAGGTAGGCTTCGCTGAGATCAAAAAAAAGTTATCGAATTTCCACTAGATAGCAGCACTAAAGAATTTTCACACGGGCCCTGATCGCGGTAACCGCTAAATATTTCAGTTGAAATAATAGATAGTTTTTCCTACAAAACGAGACAGTTCAGAGACAACATACTAGGCTTCGCTGGCGTCGATTAGGGGGTGATCGTATTTCCGCTAGATAGCAGTACCACATATCGTAAATTTTGCATGGACCATGTTCGAATTACCGCTGTTACCGTAGTTACGACATGCGTTAGTTCAGAGCCAACCTGCTAGGCTTTGATGGCGTCGATTAGCGAGTGATCACATTTCCGCTAGATAGCAGTACCACATATCGTAATTTTAGCAGGAACCATGATCGAATTACCGCTGTTACCATTGTTACGACATGCGTTAGTTCAGAGACAGATTGCTAGGCTTTGCTGGCGTCGATTAGGGGTGATCGCATTTCCGCTAGATAGCAGTTCTACATATCGTAATTTTAGCAGGGACCATGATCGAATTATGGCTAAATATTTCAGTTGACATATTGTTGCTGCAAAATGAAATAGTTCAGAGCCGACATGCTAGTCATTGCCGACGCTGATTAGGAGTGATTTCATTACCGCTAGATAGAAACACAACATACCGAAATTTTCCCATGGACCATAATCGCATTATGGCTAGATATTTCAGTTGATATATTGTTGACACAAAATTAGATAGTTCAGTGCCACCCTGCTATTCTTCGCTGCCGACGATTAGGGGTTGTTGCATTTCCGCTAGATAGCAGTACCACATACCGTAATTTAAGCATGTACCATGATCGAATTACCGCTGTTACCGTTGTTACGAAATGAGTTAGCTCAGAGGCAAGTTGCTAGGCTTTGCTGACGTCGATAAGGTGTGATCTCATTACCGCTAGATAGCAACACCACATACCGAAATTGTCGCTCGGACCATAATCGCATTATGGCTAAACATTTCAGTCGACATATTGTTGCTACAATATGACGTAGTTCAGAGCCGGCGCTGATTAGGAGAGATTCCATAACCGCTAGATAGCAGCACTATATATCACAGGCATATTGATAGACTGTGTGTGTGTGTGTGTTTTCTGGAGTAAGGAGCTTTTCGGTTTTTTTTTTTTTTTTTTTTTTTTTTTTGTATCTGTTCAAGAAACATTTTAGCATTTGTTGTTATAAGCGTTTTGCTACGTACGTATTTGATTTGACACATTTACTATTGCTAGAAATGAGCAGTTCTTTTTTAAATCTACTAAAAACCACCAAACTCGCTATTCGTGGCATATATTTCGCTAAGTTTTCGCGTTGGATACCTGGTCTATACATTACTACCCTAGCATCTTCCTGCAGATTCGGCCGTATGATCTTAACCTTTTTTTTTTTTACTCATGGCTTTACACCTCGTCGAGGTCGAGATCGAGGTCATTAGAGGCGAGATGGGACTGTTGACAAGGAACGGGAAGGAATTCGGCCATGGCCTTTTGAAGGAAGCATCCCGGCATTCGCCTGGAGTGTGATTACCGTCTGGAAGAACACGCGTTCTGTATTTGTTTGGATTTCCGAGCGGCAATATTAGCGGAGTCTGTGGTTATATTCAATACAACTTCAATCAGAATGAATTATAACAGTGTATCGCGGCATGTGAGGCGAGGAAATTAGTTTTTAATAATTTAAGTTACCTTCACCAGTGACGTCATTACTAGCCACAAGTAACTAACCGTGTGTAGCAAAAAACACCTAAAATCATGTGACAAGTTTCATATGTCGAGGGTACCTGCAGCTATCACATTGGCTTTATTTAAGTTTTCCTTGTTTTCGAACTACTGCATTTTAGAAATCTGAAGAAGTAAAGAACAAAAATTACGCAATTAGCAATAATATAAAGAGAATCCAAACAGTAGATCCAGATTTCACTTTCACGTGGTTTCCGGGTGAATAACAGGGTGGTTAGTTCAAAAGGCTATGTCTGAATTCCTTCCTGTTCCTTGCTGCCCACCCTCTACCGCCCCTAATGACTTTGACGTCCGTGAGGCGTAAAGCCATAGGGCAAAAACTTCGAGTAAGGTGTTTATCTTTGATGTAATGTCGTAGTTGGTGGTCAAGTGTTCAGGTTAACAAAATAATGTTCATCTCTAATGTAGTATGATCTTTGCCAGGTATCTTGTTCAGGCTAGCAAAAAATTGTTTACCTATGATGCACCTTGACGTTGGTTGAGTATCTGTTCAGGCTAAGGACTGTGTATCTTTGGCGGGCATCTGCTAAGGTTAACAAATAATGTTAATTTTTGATGTTTAATAATCTTAGTTGGATACCTGTTCAGGTGAAGAATGGACTGTTTATGTTAACAACAAAGTGTTTTTATTTGACATAGTGTGACCTTGTGTGGGTACCTGTTCATATTACAAAAGAGTGTGTATCTTTGACGGGTATTTGTCTAGGCTAAAAAACGGTGTTTGTCTTTGATGAAGCAAAATCTTTGTTGGGTACCTGTTCAGGTTAAGAATGGACTGTATATCTTTGGCGGGTATCTGTTCAGATTAAAAAATCATGTTTGTGTTTGATGCAGTATGGCCTTGTTCAGGTTAAGAAAGCACTATGTATGTTTGGCGGATAACAAAAATGTATTTATCTTTGATTTGGTATGACCTAGGGTGCGTATCTTTTCAGGTTAAGAAAAAAGTGTGCATCTTCAGCGGGTATCTGTTCAGGTTATGAAATGAATGTGCATCTCTGGCGGGTATCTGTTTAGGCTTAAAAAACTGCGTTTATCTTTGATGTAGTATGATCTTTGGTGTGTATCTGTCCAGATTAAGAAATTGGTGTATATCTTCGGCACGTATCTTACTAGGTTGAAAAAAAGTGTGTTTATCTTTGATGTAGTATAACCTTAGGAGGGTATCTGTTCAGTTTAAGAAAGCTTTGTTTATCTTTGATGCAGTGTTATCTTTGATGCCTCTCTGTCGAAGTTACGTCCACCGGTCAGCTAGAGTCATAAGGCAAACCACAGCTTTCATGTTAGATCCTGTGACAACCCAACGCAATTCGTTAAAAAAAAATCCCTAGCAAACGTTCCCTTATAGAATTGTTTTCCCTGTAACAGTGGGAGCTTCTGAAGGTGTCCGTGCGTGAAGGAGGAGAGGGGAAGAAAGGGGGGGGGGGTCCTAGACAAGGCCGCCAACATGGCGACATACGATATCCCGATCAGCAGTTTACTGGCAGCCGCTGGGGGTTTCAAGGTGGCAATGTTGGCAGCGGGCCTAAATGCACAATCGACGGAAAGCGAACGGAGCAGATGTGTGGCAAAACGAAAATAAACCAAGAATCGCGGAGAGCGAGTGAATGGAGTGGGGGCTGTGAGGAAAGCGAATGATGTTTGTCTTCCATTAGTCCGGTGGCTCAATCTGGATATGACGACAGCGCGGCCTGGGAATAAATACTATACAGCTGTCGTTAAAGTCGTAGCCAACGTCTAGGTGTCAACACAACTTCGACATTCAGACCACAATCAGCTGCGGAACTGTGGGTAATCTAGCTGATCTTTCGGTACAATACAGGGTTATTGAAAAAGAAGGACCAGATTTTGCACTTTCATTTCTCGCAAACTATAAAAGAAACAAATACGTTTCACGTATCTATGCATACAGGAAGGTTCAAAGTTTGTAATCCCCGCTTATTAGTTCCATTCGCAGCCGCAAAAGGCGCTGTAATCTGTTTACGTGGAAATGACGGCGCCACAGGGGGGAGTCGTTTTGTGTGCTTTAAGTCAGTGTTTGTCAACCTGTGGTCCAAGAAGACAGTTCAGGGGACCCGCAGACGGAATATTATAAATTCAGTTACTGTATTCGAACTGTATACGGCTATTATCGCATTTATAAGCTGATCCTTTAAAATCAACGAATAGTTCAATAATAAGACAAAAATCTTGAATTTGCAGAGTGAGGATAGAACAGCGTTGTTCCTATAACAGTCCATTCATTTCCAGTTTGCATCAAAGAGCGCAGTTATTCAAAAAACGGGTGAACATTTGAACGAGGCAATGCACGAACGGGTCCGAGGCAATGCACGAACGGGTCCGAGGCAACGCACGAACGGGTCCGAGGCAACGCACGAACGGGTCCGAGGTAATGCACGAACGGGTCCGAGGCGAGCATACCAATGTGTACCTGTAGCCGAGGCGCGGCAAACCGCCTCGGGCCGTTCGCCGGTTCGAATGCCATCCGTTCCGTGTCGGTACTTCAAAGAGAATTCGCGGTTTCGCCGCATGCTATGTGGACGGGTGTTTGCAGTTGTGCCTCTGCCTCGCTCGTTCATGTTGGCACTCAGTAATCGCTTAAACACACTGTGCGTAGGAATGAAATCAAACCATTATCTCGTAATTTAGTTTAGCAGTTTATCATTATTGTTTTTTCGTTTTGTTTCTGAGCATTTTTAATCATGAGTTGGGACAACGAAAAGATGCACTATTTTATTAAAGAATATAAAAGGCGTTCCATATTGTATAATGACAATAAATTTTAATATGCATTAAAAAAATAGGATGCTTGGCGCGAAATAGCAGTACTTATTGGAGAAAAGACTGGTCTTTTTTTTTAAGTGAAGTATTCGAGGCTCGAGCGGAAGATAAAAAAAATCGAGTTATTGACAGCTTGGGAACGGGCAAAGTTAGTCCACAATAGATAATATTTGAAACAATTTTTTATATATAAATGAAAAGAAAAAATTACAAAGAATTTATTTTAAGGTCGAAACGGCATTTTCTAAGTGATTCGCTTGGGAAAATTCTTAGATGACGCAGTTGATTTTCGAGAAACATCAACCGTTAGGTGCAATTGAAGCACTAACCACTGTTACATCGACACCGCGCTCCATATCCACGCTCCAACTTCACAGCACTGCCAACTCGACAGAACAAACGAGCGGACAGATACCTGCCTCGTTCGATGCCTCGGCGAACTGCGTTCGTGTAAAACAGACTGTACATACGAGGCATCCGTTCTGCCTCATCTCGCCTCGGTCCCGTTCATGCGTTGCCTCGAATGGACGGATACCTGCCACGTTCGATGCCTCGGCAAACCGCGTTCGTGCAACCAAAGTGTACATACCCTCCGGCTCGCCTCGATCCAATTCGTGCGTTGCCTCGTACTGATGTGTGCCCGCCTCAAAACCAAGTATACTTACGAGGCATACGTTCTGCCTCACTTCACCTTTGGTCCTGTTCGCGCGCTGCCTCGTATTGATATGTACCCACCGCACAACAAAGTGAATATACGAGGCATATGTTCCGCCTTGCCTCACCTCGGTCCCGTTTGTGAGTGCCTCGTACCGTTGTGTACCCGCCTCAAAATAGGGTGTATCTACGAGGCATATGTTCTGCCTCGCTTCGCCTCGTTCTGATGTGTACACGTCTCAAAACGAAGTGTATATAAGAGAAATAAGTTCTGCTTCGCTTCGCCCCGGTTCCGTTCGTACGCTGCCTCGTTCTGATGTGTACACGTCTAAAACAAAGTGTACATACGAGGCATATGTTCTGCCTCACTTCGTCTCGGTCCCGTTCGTACGCTGCCTCGTTCTGATGTGCACTCGTCTAAAACAAAGTGTACATACGAGGCATACGTTCTGCCTCACTTCACCTTGGTCCCGTTCGCGCGCTGCCTCGTACTGTTGTGTACCCACCTCAAAACAAAGTGCACCTATGAGACATACGTTCTGCCTCGTTTCGCCTCGGTCGCGTTGGTGCGCTGCTTCGTACTGTTGTGTACCCACCTCAAAACAAAGTGTACATACGAGGCGAGGCATACGTTCTGCCTCGCTTCGCCTCGATCCTGCTTGTGCGCTGCCTCGTTCTGATGTGTACCCGCTACAAAACAACGTGTACATACGAGGCATAAGTTCTGCCTCGCACCGCCTCGGTCCTGTTCGTACGCTGCCTCGTTCTGAAGTGTATCCACCTAATACGTTAAAAGTAAATCACCGTTTTCTGATGGTCTTGTAGCATGTGTGAAGGACCTTGGATACGGTAGAGTTGCTAACATAAGTGCAGTGAAGTAAACAATGAAAGGAGCATGGACTACCGTCTTTTATTATATCTTGTTCATGTAGGTTACCGGTAGTGGTTTTGTGTAGCAAAGAGCCCATATTAACGTTAGTATTTATTTGGTTATTAAATATTAAGTGTATGGTCAATAGGTAATTAGATTTAAAACAGTTCACTTCCAGTTTCATAACAGTGTTTACACAGGAATTCGAAACATGCTTTTAGACGACTTATGTCATAGCGCCACAATAAAATATGCTATCGATGTTAATAATGTACGCATATGTAAAAAAAAAATTAGGCGCATATAAATTAGTAGTACGCAGCATTATTTGACCGTATGAGTCTTTAACACAAACATAAATATTACTGAATCTACGAACTAACACAAACATAAATATTACTGAATCTACGAACTCGCTAAAAAGCCACGCACAGGTGTCTATACGAAAAAAAACAGGCTCTGGTAAATACAATCCTGCATTTTGAAGCGTCACACTTTCTGCTTTATTAATGGCCATAGCGAAAGTTTCTTTTATTGGGAATTGTTGTCTGTTGGAAAGGCACGTTTGGATCAGAAGGTGCGAGGTATGAGCATAGTTTTATCGGAGTGAATGAACGTAGCACTGATGACGTGCTAGTCTAAGTCAATTAACACTAATTTTGCACCATGAATTAATCCCAGATTAGTATTAAGATTTCTATTTAATGTAATATTAGAATTTTTCTTTAAAAGCAATTTATGAGGTGATAAACTGGATGACTGTGTATATGGCATTACCAATTTGGGTGAAATTTCAACGGAACTGTACGCAAAATCTTGCATATTGAAAGGAAATCGGAAGGTGCCGAGCAAAGATCGATCACCCAGGTACTGTTATCAATGACAACCCTACCAAGATAGGGCAGAAGAGGGACCTGGGACATCAAGGCAACAGATTACTTTGCAGACGTATCGTTGCTGCTGAATGATACGTGTATCTGGGAACGAAAGAAGAAGCAATGAGCTCAACATCTCCAAAGTCTTGCAGATCTCGGAGAGAATTTAGAGAAATTGGCGACGGAAGATTGAGGACAGAAGACCATTAGGAAGCGGATGGCTCAAGTGAAGACCTCCACTAGCTTACCTCTGTATGACAACGCTTCGTCAAGAATGTCACCAGTTTGGCGAGGAATCCAACGGCGAGGCGACGATCTCAGATGACTTGGACGCTTGATGACGATCGACGCAGGAGGACAAGTGGCAAGTTGCAGCGTAGTCCACCTGTGTCGGCTGACCCCCTGACCACCTCTCGTGGTGTGCACACTGCTGGCTCTAGCCAGTCACTGGCGTCTGCACAGCTGGCGGTTATTTCTGCCGCGCCAGAATAGTCCAACCGCAAGGTCGGCGCCCATCACCACGACGTAGACGACGCCGCATAGCACAACCACTGACTGCTTCCACAGCCCTTCCACAACTCAACCTCGTCTCGGGCCATATACACGAATGGAGTCTGGGAAAAATACTCGCTAGGAGACTCAAATCTACCTGCTACATAATTTTATTTTTTTTAAATTTAATTGCAATGGAGCACAGGCTCCGGTGGCAATTTCTCTACACACCCATCTTCCCCCTATCCTGCACCCGTCAAAATTTGCCCTATACAAATTTTATCTTTAAATTCCTTCCAAGTTTTCGGTAAATTATTCATCATTTCTCTTGGTAACAAATTCCAATCCCTGACACTCTTACCTAAAAAAGAAAATCTTCCTACACCCTTGTGCCTGAAATCGAGTGCCAGCTTGTGGTCATGGTCATCTTTTCCCTTCCTTGCACTACTTTTCATACCTATTGCAATATCTTTCCATGCCTCATCGCCAGTATATGCCCTGTACACTCCCATGAGCCTTCTCATCCTCCTCCTGTCTTGCAATGAATCCCATTCCAGCTCCTTTATCATATCTGTCACTGATTGCATTTCCAGAAACAAATATAGCAGTCCTTTTTTGCACCCTCTCCAACTCCTTTATTTGATACGTAAAATGAGGGTCCCATACTACACTACCATATTCGAGCAATGGTCTCACCAAAGTTTTGTAACCCAATTCCTTGACTTCTCTCGTACATCCCCTCATCACTCTCTCCAACAAGTGCAGAGCTTTGAAACCTTTTCCTACCACCTGTCCAATGTGTCCTGCCCAGTTAAGCTTGTTATCAAATGTAATGCCAAGATTTTCAAGTCTTCAGCAAGCAATTCTTTCCCCACCTTATATTCATAATTAACCTTTTGTTTTTTATTTGTGTATCTACCTAAGCTCTTTCTCACCTCGATAGCTATTGGCTGGAGAACGGTGACGTCACGTTCCAGACTTCACTCGAAAATTAACAGTGGCCATAGTTATTAATAATTACAGGTTAGGCGCACAGTTTGATAGCTGAGGGGGCGTCCATTAATCACGTGAAGTGAAATAGGATGGGGGGGGGGGGGGGGGGTCCTGCGAAATCTCTTGAAACCAAAAGTGGGGGGTATAACCGTCCTTGAAAGCATGAGACAAAAAAATAGGTCTCAAAAAGTTACGAGATCGATTAGTAGGAGGGGGGGGGGGCCTTCGTCAAAATCTCACGTCATTTTAGAGGGGGGGGGGTCAGACCAGATCTCACAAAGTCTCACCACAGTGGGTGGGGGGTCCGAAATTCCGGAAAAACACCTCGCATCATTAATCGCCGCCCCTTTAGGCAAATGCTATGAAATTAATTGCCATAATACAATCATTAATCATTTTATTCAACCTGCAGGACTAAATAGTGAAGCAAACAAGGAGAGAATAACTAAATTACAAAAAGCCTACAGAATCACCTGGAACAGATACAACAGTAGTAGGTACTAGTTTTAAGGCGCGTCGACAGCGGGGTCATTAGCGACAGATGCAACAAAAAGTCAATATCTAGAAATGTCAAGTAAGACACGGTAGGGGCCATCCATAAATTACGTCACACCTTGAACGGGGGGAGGGAGTCAACAAAGTGTGACATAGTGTGACAAGGGGGGGTGGGGATGGGACGTGACGTAAACTTTGTGACATCACATGCATAATCTGTATATCTTTTTGGCTCGTGGTGGAAGATGAAGATGATGTTGACACATCGAATATTCCCAACACTATAGAAATCAAGAATGAAGTGACTGTTATGCCAATAATAAACAGTATCAAGGAATGGGTTCAAAATCCATGGACACATGATGGCTCAGTTTTGTGTCATTAATTCGATTTTATGATTTTTGATATTTTCTTATATGTTTGATTTATTGTTGATATGATTTTTTTAACTAGAAATACATAAGTCATTTTGCAAGTGCTGTTTTAATTTATAAATTTAAAATTGCAAAATATGTGATGTCACACCAGGGGAAGGGAGGGGAGGTCCCACAAATGTGACAACCTGTGACGTGGAGGGAGGGAGGGGTCCAAAATTCATTAAATTCGTGTGACGCAATTTGTGGATGGCCCCGTAACATTGAAATCGAACCGTAGGCATTATACGCATCGGAAACTTTGATTATTGGGGGCAGATCATTGATTAAAGATATTTGAAAGAAAGAAAGGAAAATTTTAAGGAAAATATTTGACCCAGTTTGGATGAAAAGGAAATCGAACGAACTATATCAGCATTCAGAAAAAAAATTCAGACACGTTCAGGGAAAGACGAATTTAATTCTACGGCCATATTATCAGAATGAGTAACAACAGACTAAACGAAAGAATTCTAAAACTGGCCATTTCAATGAAAATCAAAAACTACTGGCTAACTGAAATCAAAAAGGATCTCCAGAAAATTGTAATAACAGACGATACCATTTTTTTATTTATTTTTTTGTAACAGTTTAACGTCCCTTTTTAACAACGTGGTCTTTAGAGACGGGAAAGGATGGGGGCAAGGAATGGGAAGGAATTCGGCCATGGCCTTTTGAAGGAAGCATCCCGGCATTCGCCTGGAGTGATTTGGGGAATCCATGGAAAACCCAAATCTGAATGCCCGGACGGGGATTCGAACCGCCGTCCTCCCGAATGCGAGGCCAGAACGCTATCCGTTACACCACCACGCTCGGTCAGACGATACCATACAGGACAGATGCCGATTTAGTAGCGTGGTCAATAACCACCAATTTGCCAACAACCAGTATATTAGAAGAAACATTGGGAACAGAAGAAAAACACATCTGCTAGATATGCAAGTTCATTCGCGTTCCTCAGTTTGGGCATAACGATGGAAGAAGAATCTTGCTTTTCATAGTATTTCACAGTTTAAAAAAAATAAATAAAAAATAAAAAAAATCGATAAATTTTACTGTTAAGAAAACGTGGAACTTCTTTTCATTAACATGTCGACTTAAAGAAACTTTAATTACTCATAGTCCTGCTGTAACAGCGAATGGTAATTTTTGGGAGGACACGGGTTCGAATCCCCGTCCGGGTATCCAGATTTGGGTTTTCCATGGTTTCCTCAAAAAGGTCATGGCCAAATTCCTTCCCGTTCCTTGTCCCCAGTTCCATCCCGCCTCTAATGACCTTAGCCGTCGACGAGGTGTCAAGCAATAAGTAAAAAGGAATGGCTATTGTCATTCGGGCCTATGGTAATTTTTATTACCAAAGTTTATACATACGTTTGCTATTAAATATTTTCTTCCGCTTCTTATTTCAAGAAAATACAACGTTTACTTTATTTAACCAATTTAAGGCAGTTCTATCATTACCGTGGCGCCAAACTCTGATGATGAATTCGTAGAACTCGACGAAAAAAATCGAAAATAAAGAATAAATGTTTTTGATATCTCGCTTGGTTTTCGAGATATAGCATGTTAAATGTCAGTCATAGGTATAGTTCCTTCTGCTTTTGGTATTTTTTCTTCTGGTCCAGGCCGTATTTCAACCTAGTAACAATCACTAGGAAGAAAATAAAACACCTATAGTGTATTTCCACCCTGTAGATATGGTGGTTTTGGTGAAAAAAAATTTCTGGTCCAGGCTGGATCTCACCCTAACCTCCTCACTTTTGAGTTACAATATCTCGAGAACTAAGCGAGATATAAAAAACTTTATTCTTTATTTTCCATTTGTCTCGTCGAGTTACATACGAATTCATCATCAAATTTGGCTATACCCAAATTTTTCTTCTGGTCCAGGCCGTATTTCAACCTAATTACGTCAGTTTTGAGATACGATATCTCGAGAACTAAGCGAGATATCAAAAAACTTTATTGTTTACTTTCAATTTGTCTCGTCGAGTTCTATAAGAATCAATCATCAGATTGTGGCGCCACGGTAATGATAGAATCCCCCAATTTAAATACAACAGATTTTTATTTATTAATCGTAATTTAACAACGGTATTCTTGCCGCAAACAGCGACCAGAGATATTAGAAACTAGGGGTTGTATGCACAGTTTAATACACACGAAACTGCTATGAAATTAATTGTCATAATACAGCCATTAATTTTGCTTTCTGTATCATTTCATAATTAAATAATAAATAAACTTTACTATTAAATAAACGTGGGACTACCTTCAAGTAACATATCGACTTTAAGAAAATTAAATTATTCATGGTCTCTGTTGTAACCACGAATGCCAATTGTCATTCCGCCTTAGGCTAAATTTCAATTTAATTAAAATTTTCGCTAATATTGCTGCTTCACCAAAGTTCATACATTTCGGTGCATTTGCTTTATGCGTATTTTACTGAGCACTTTCGTTAATGGTCGTAATGGTCATGTTGTAAGGAAACAGTCTCCCAATACTTAAAAGAATTATTGATTAATGTTTTCTTTCCCTTTATGTTGTTCTTGGTTAGTGTAATATTTTTTGTATGATAATTTTGCTAGTTATTCGAGTTGGACAAGAGTTATTTCTATGGCTGTGTATATGATAATCTCTTAACTATGAACTCTGAATGTAGAAAGAATATCTTTGTCAGAGAGTAAAAGACAGATTGAAATCATGGAGGAAAGAAATATGTGGAGAGGAGATACCGCTTATTCTGTGACGCCGCCTCTAAACTCTCAGCTATACTGCGCATGCGCAGTGGCGGCGGCGGCCATATTACCTATCCATACAATTGCTATTTGGAGACAGTGTATCCCGAAAACTAAGCAAGATATCGAAAAATTTTATTCTTTATTTTCGATTTTTTTTCGTCGTGTTACATAAGAATCCATTATTAAATTTGACTTTTTGCGAAATGTTTCTTCTGCATTTCAACTCAGTTTTGAGACAGTATATCTCGACGACTAGGCAACATATCGAAAATTTTTATTCTTTATTTTTTATTTGTCTCGTCTTTTTAAATAAGAATCCATCATCAAATTTGACTTTGACCAATTCGTTCTTCTGAATTTCAACCAAAAACATCTCACATTTGAGAGGGAATATCTCGAAAACTAAGCAGGATATCAAAAAATTTTATTCTTCATTTTTATTTGTCTCATCGAGTTACATAATAATCCATCATCAGATTGTGGCGTCACGTTTATCCTAGAGTCCCCTTGAGGTTTTTGTACATATACCCCGTGTCTGTATGGAAGCGGCCTAGCCCCCCCACTCCTCCTCCGCCCGGCGTCACTTCAATGCGTGGTGAAGGTCTCTTGCGTCGTCTCCATATATTTCTGATATATATGATTGAAATACATGGGCACCGCGCAGATTGTTAGAAAAACTTGCGATTTGTAGCTGTACGCGAAAAAAACAGTACAATTTAATGAGTTAGTTAAGCTTGCTGATGTCTATGCATAACAGAAATTTGAGGCATATAGCTTAATCCAATGGAAAATAGCCTGCAAATATGCTATGAAAACTTTCGCGTTGGGCTTTCTCATTCGATAAATCACCAGTACTAGACTTTTCTTTCCGAGCGTCGTGGGTGAGTGGTTAGCGTTCTGGCCTCGTATTCGGGACGACGGCGGTTCGAATACCGGTCTGGGCATCCAAATTTGGGTATTCCATGGTTTCCCAAATCACTCCAGGCAAATGCCGAGATGCTTCTTTCAAAAGGCCATGGCCGAATTCTTTCCCATTCCTTGTCCCCCATCCCTTCCCGTCTCTAAAGACCTCGCTGTTAAGTGACGTTAAGCAGTTAAAAAAAAAAAAAAAAAAAAAAAAAAAAAAAAAACATGCGCTAATCCAAGACCCTACACGACAACCTCCTGGATTCAACCTTCCTAGGAAAACCTGGACGGCACTGAACCGAATGAGAACAGGCCACGGTAGATGCAACTACAGGATGTACAAGTGGGGAATGATAGAGAATCCTTCTAGTGACTGCGGTAACTATGAGAAAACCATTCACCACATCGCAATGGAATGTCCTCTTAGGAGATTCAGTGGTACAATGCATCAGATTCACGAAGCAACTGAATGGCTTGCAATCGTTGGACAGTCTGTACTAACATCCATGTTTAGTCCTATTTATTCTAATTCAATGTAGTTACAGACTTTGTATTCTACATCTACATATACTCTGCAATTCACAAAATTGTGGGTGGCAGAGGGTGCTCAGCACCAAGGCTAATTTTTTTTTTTTTTTTGTGCATTCCAATCCCTAATCGTACGAGGGAAAAAAGAATGCATATAAGAATCAGTCCGGCACCTTATTTCTCTAATTTATCTTTCCTGTCCTTCCGACTCAAATAGGTTGGTGGAAAAAGTATTTCACTACACTCTAAAGTGAAAGTGGGAGTACGCATGTTTACCAATAAGTTTAAATGAAACGTGTGTCGTCTATCTACCAGAGACTCCCAGCCTAGTCTACTAATCAGTTCTGTGACGCTTTCATAAGGACTGTAGCAAGCGGTCACGAATCGAGCGGCTCTTCTCTGTACTTTCTCTGTACTCTCAATCAGCCCCTTACGAAACGGGTCCCAAATGGCACAACAGTAGTCCAAATGTGGACGCACAAGAGATTTGTACGCTATCTCCTTTGTTTGTTCATTACAATTTTTCAAGATTCGACCTATGAATCGCAGCCTAGAATTTGCTCTACCTACTAACGAAGTAATGTGTATGTCCCATTTCATGTTCCTTTGCACTGTTACTCCCAAATATTTCATAGAATCGACCATATCAATAACTGTATTGTTTAACTCGTATTTCTGAACAATTGGATTCTTTTTGTTAGTTATGCTCATTGTCTTGCACTTTTTACAATTTAGAGTAAGTTGCCACTCAGCGCACCAAGCCAAAATAACATCCAGGTCGCGCTGAATTTCTAAGCATTCGGCCAATTTTCTTACTTCCCTATAAATAACCGCATTATCAGCAAACAATCTAAAAAGGCTTTTCACTTTGTCTCCGAGATCGTTTATAAAAATTAAGAAAAGAAGTGGTCCTATTACACTTCCTTGAGGTACCCCCGATGTAACATCTAGACTAGAAGAACTTTCTCCTTCAACGACGACATACTGCGACCGACCAGTTAGAAAATCCTTTATCCATTCACAAAGCTGATCCGATATACCGTACGCTCGAAGCTTCGCTAAAAGGCGGTTGTGTGGCACAGAGTCATAGGCTTTCTGAAAATCTAAAAAAAATTGCATCTACTTGTGAACCTGCATTGATAACTTTCATTACGTCGTGTGTAAATAGGGCCAGCTGTGTTTCACATGATCTTTTCTTCCGAAATCCGTGTTGATTTGTTGTAAGCAAATTATTATCCTCTAGAAAATTCATAATGTTCGAGCATATAATATGCTCCATAACTCTACTACAAACAGATGTTATAGATATGGGACGATAGTTTCTGGTGCCATACGAAATAATAACTAAAAGTGAAGTTATTTCCTGTATTTTTTTGATAGAAACAACAGAAAAACAGTAATTCCTAATAGCACCTAAACCTTTTAATGAGGTATTACCCATTGCTTGACTTGGAGTTGGTGTTTAGCTTTGGTTGCAGCAGCTTTCACAATCGCTCTATATTGAGAGCGTCTAGAATATGGCTTGAGTCACTGCCAAATACACGTCGCATATCAAGCAGCCTCGTTCATACGCCACCATCCTAGACTTGGACAGGTACAAAAGGATCTAGGCCAAGGCTGCTCAACCTTTTTAACAGTCGGGCCAAATGGACGATCCAAAAATCTCTGGCGGGCCACAGTTCCCATTTTTGTTTCTTTTAATAAACAATGAGTTTAAATATTAATAAATAAATTACGCCAAAGCAATTGACTTTTTTGGTATTTATTGGTCTCCCGTACGCGTTTCACTTCTTTTGCAGAAGCATCTTCAGCGGTTTTTTTTTATTTTGTGGTCTATTGTATTTCTTTTTGCTCCATTCTCAGCATCAGTGCTTTTGCATTTTTGGTGGGAAGTAGTGATGCAAATTGAAAAAAAAAACGTTTTTTTCAGCTTTGTGAAAAAAAAACATGAAAAAAAACTTAGCACCCTTGTTTTTTTCTAAATTTGTTTTTTTTTTTCAGAAAACATTATATTTGATAAATTATAGTTATTTACGGAACTTACATTTTACAAGTGTGTTTTAAATCTTACTGAATCATATAATGTCTTACATAATGATTCAAAAATGTATCTATATAGGTATCATAATTTTATTCATCCTCTATGTCAGTACCACATTCACTAGTATCAGCACTACCAATACTAGTTCGGTCGGTGTCGGAATTTTCTGTTTCTTCTTCTGTCTCCTCTAGATCCATAACTTCAGAAGAAGTTACATTTTCTTTTACTGGTTGTTCTTGTATTGTACACAAAAGATTTTGAGATTGCAATTTTAAATTGTGAGCAAAGTACACACTGTGCTTAAAGACTGCGCTGATAGTTCTGTATTACGGTCTTTTAAGTTTGAATTAAAATCTATTATCATACAAAATAGGAGCTTTATTTCTTTTCAATCGTTGGTTTACGCCAAAAAGTTGCAAGGAAACGAGTCATAATTACTGACAATTTAATGACTCAGTATCACTATACGCTGAGAGTTTAATAAGTTTACGAATACAAGGAAAGTACAATAAGTAATAACAAGAGGCAAAAAACCGTAGATAAATTTTAAATTCCTAATTTTTTTGAATAGATCCATAGGTCTACAGATAAATTCGTAGGGCTAGCAGAACTAGTTCAAATAGCAAGTATCAATCCAAAAAATGGGAAACGGGGATTCCTTCTCGCGCAACATAGCCTCTTCGGGAAGTCCCCATTGATAAAAGAAAATTTCAGTCAATGCTGCCAATAATTTCGTATTTTTTTTTCTACAGAACCAGAAAAATATATTAGATTTAAAAATTAAGAAAAGTATTTAGAATAAACTCTAAGGCTCAGGTACAGTAGAGTCAAGGTGGAAAGAGTTCAAGGAGATAATAAGAAAGGGGGAAGAAAAATTTATTCCAAAGCAAAAAATAAAGAGAAGTAGAGATCCTATGTACTATAATAGGGAAGTGAGGAGGTTAAAGAGGTTGGTAAGAAAAGAACATAACAGAGTTAAGAGACAGCAGGGTAGTAGGGAATATTTAAAACAACTAAACAAGGACTTAATAACAGCAAAGAAAATGGCCAAAGATGGGTTTATGAAGAGTATTGTCAGTGCAGGGGGACCATTGACTGATGCATCTAGAAATTTCTATGGCTATATCAGGAAACTGAGGGGAAGGGAGGATGTAGAGACACTTATAGATAAGGATGGAGAAGAAGTTACTGACGATTTGAAAAAGGCAGAGATTTTAAGTAACTGGTTCAGAGAAAGCATTAGGGAAAATGAATCAGAAACAGGAGGGTCTAATTCGGAGAACGAGCTTAACAACACAATTAGAAATGACGATAGTAAAAAATTTGATATCCATCCTGAGGAAATCATGAAGGAAATAAGAAAGCTGAAAAAACATAAAGGGGCTGGTGAAGATAATATTACTACAGATATCTTAAAGATAGCCGGATGTGACATTGTACCTTATCTTGAAATATTATTTAAATTGAGTCTAGACACTTGCTGCTTACCACAGGACTGGAAAAGTGCAATAGTAGTACCGGTACATAAGGGAGGGGTGAGAAATAGAGTTGAGAATTACAGGCCAATCAGTTTGATATCAGTGGTAGGTAAATTAATGGAAAGATTGATATGCAACCACATCAGAAATATATGTGAGGAACGTAATTGGTTTTCAAGCAGGCAACATGGTTTCAGGCAAGGATATTCATGCGAATCTCAGTTGGTGGGATATATGCAAGATATTTCAGATGAAATGGACAAGGGAGGCCAAATTGATAGTGTAGCACTAGATCTGTCTAAGGCCTTTGACAGAGTAAGCCATAAAATGGTAGTAAATAAGGTAAAAACCATTGGAGTGGATAAGAAAGTGATTTGCTGGGTAGAAGAATTTTTAAAAGGTAGAAAACAGAAAGTTAGGGTAGGAAATGTAGTATCAAAAGAAGTGGAAGTAAAAATGGGTGTGCCACAGGGTAGCGTATTGGGACCATTGCTATTCATTATTCTAATGAATAATTGTGTTGCCTGTTTACTATCTGAAATTAGATTGTTTGCAGATGACATAATGCTGTATAAAAGAATCAAAACGATAGAGGATTGTAAACAGTTGCAGGGTGATCTGGACAGGATATCTAATTGGGTTAGTAAACATGGAATGAAGATAAATGCAAAGAAGAGTCAGCTTATTAGATACACAAATAAAAAACAAAAGGTTAATTATGAATATAAGGTGGGGAAAGAATTGCTTGCTGAAGACTTGAAATGCAAATATCTTGGAATTACTTTTGATAACAAACTTAACTGGGCAGGACACATAGGACAGGTGGTAGGAAAAGGTTTCAGAGTTCTGCACTTGTTGGAGAGAGTTATGAGGGGATGTACGAGAGAAGTCAAGGAATTGGGTTACAAAACTTTGGTCAGACCATTGCTCGAATATGGTAGTGTAGTATGGGACCCTCATTTTACGTATCAAATACAGGAGTTGGAGAGGGTGCAAAGAAGGGCTGCTAGATTTGTTTCTGGAAATTATCGCAGAATGCAATCAGTGACGGATATGATAAAGGAGCTGGAATGGGATTCATTGCAAGACAGGAGGAGGATGAGGAGGGTCATGGGAGTGTACAGGGCATATACTGGTGATGAGGCATGGAAAGATATTGCAGTAGGTATGAAAAGTAGTGCATGGAAGGGAAAAGATGACCATGACCACAAGCTGGCACTCGATTTCAGGCACAAGGGTGTAGGAAGATTCTCTTTTTTAGGTAAGGGTGTCAGGGATTGGAATGAGTTACCAAGAGAAACGATGAATAATTTACCGAAAACTTTGAAGGAATTTAAAGAAAAAATTTGTAGAGGGCAAATGTAGGTGGGTGCAGGATAGGGGGAAGATAGCTGTGTAGGGAAATTGCCACCGGAGCCTGTGCTCCATTGCAATTAAATTAAATTAAATTAAATTAAATTAAGTAAGATTTTATTTTTTTTAACTGCTTAATGTCTCTCAACAGCGAGGTCTTTAGAGATGGGAAAGGATGGAGGGCAAGGTATGGGAAGGAATTCGGCCTTGGCCTTTAGAAGGATACATCCCGGCATTTGCGTGGAGTTTTTTGGGAAACCATGGAAAAGCCAAATCTGGATGCCCGGACGGGGATTCGAAAAGTAAGAAATGAACGAGTTTTGGAAATGATGGGTGAGTGAAGAAGTTTATGGAAGAAGCTTACAGAAGGAAGAGACAGGCTGGTAGGTCATATTTTGAGGCATGCTGGATTTGTTAATTTGTTAGTGGAGGGAACAGTCGAAGGTAAAAACTATAGAGGAAGACAGAGATTAGAATATATGAAGCAGATAATTGAGGACGTGGGTTGTAAATTAGCAAATAATCTTATGATCGTCGTTTACAGGACGATAATTTACGTATCAGTTGCTACATGTGAGAGGAGTATTAATTAAGTTAAAAATAATCAAAAACTGTTTTTGGTTTGCAGTAAGTAACACGAGGGTAAACAGTGTTATTGAATTCACTATTTAACATAAAACAACTCAGAATGTTAGTTTTAAGGGGCTCCGGTAGGATGGAAAATGATGAATTTTGTCATTTTCGTTTTTTTGCTGATTATTGATCTTTGGAATGTCCTCTTTAATTTGGTGTATAATACATGCATATTTCTAACCTAGAAATGCTTTAAAAATGGCTGTGTAGGCGTGGCAGTCTCCGCAGAGTCAAAATGGAAGGGGTGAAAAAGATTTTTGAGAGGACAGCAGCTGATGGGGTACAGTATATAAATTACCTAGGGGATAGGGATTCAAAGGCATTCAAGGAAATTGAAGATCTCAAACGTAATGGACCAGATGTGACAATAAATAAGGTTAAACGTATTGAAAATGTGCAAAAAAGAATGGGTACCCGCTTGCGACGCTTGATATCAGGATGGAGGGGTAAAAATATGGATGGCTGTAACGGGTTGCTGGGGAAGAATAGACTTACAGAAGGCATTATTAATAAATTACGAAAGTATTATGGAATGACCATTAGACATAGCTACAACATTGTCGAAGAAATTAAACGAACTGTTTGGGCTGTCTTATTTCAAGTTGCCTCAACTGATTCTGGTACCAACCACGACTCTGCCCCAAAGAAATTGATTCATGGTGCAAGGACACCAAGCACAAGCAGCAGGACAAACATTTGTGAACAAGGATGGTTTACCATATGGTGTCATTCAGGAACTTAAGCCTATATTCAGGGATCTATCTGATGTACAGCTACTGAAGTAGTGTTTACATGGTCGTACCCAAAATCCAAATGAGTGCATCAACAGTGTTATTTGGTCAAGAATTCAAAAACTGTTTTGGCATCAATTAATGTTCTTCATTTTGGTGTTATGATGCTGTAATGACTTTTAACAATGGCAATTTGTCAAGGTGTGAGGCATTGAAGAAACTGAATATTAGCGTTGGGTATCACACCATACGAGCTATGTACAGGCTTGACCAGGAAAGAGTTACTGCCTCAGAGAAAGCATTGAGGGAAGTAGAATAAAAGGCACGAGAGAAGAGAAGAAAACTAAAGAGAAGGCTGGAAGAAAGCTATCAGGACGATCCAGATCACCCTAGTTATGGGTCTGGAATTACTCTGAAACTTTGACAGCATTTTCCCGTAAGTTTACTTTTTGATAGCTTTAGTGTACCTTTTCTCGGAAACTACCAGCAAGAACTTTCTGAAACTTTTACAGCCTTTAAAGTATGTTTCTGTGAGTATTTTAACACAGGGATATTCTATTATACCTAGTAGTTTGTAAATTATTGACTGGAAAGCACCTACAAAAGTGCAAAAAAACTGGAATATTTTTAAAAAAATTTATTCTTCAAAACCAATCGGAACTTTGGGAAATCCCTGCGTTAAAATATTTGAAAACCATCATAGATTCACCCTACTTTGTTTCAGATATGTATTACAATTAGTTATTGAGAAAAGGTACACTGAAGTTCGCAAAAAATACATGGGAAAGATACACCCTACGTGGGTTGTAAATTAGCAAATAATCTTATGGTCGTCGTTTACAGGACGATAATTTACGTATCAGTTGCTACATGTGAGAGGAGTATTAATTAAGTTAAAAATAATCAAAAACTGTTTTTGGTTTGCAGTAAGTAACACGAGGGTAAACAGTGTTATTGAATTCACTATTTAACATAAAACAACTCAGAATGTTAGTTCCAGTTTGACGCTGTTAAAGCTAGAAAAAATGTATTATAAAAGCGATTGTTATAAGTTTACCTATCTATCTTTTAACTGTTATTAATATTACAATTTAATTAGTTAACAACTATTTATAAATAGTTGTTAACTAATTAAATAGCAATAAATGTTTATTTAAGCACGTATTATTAAAATCGTACATTACACTTATAAGATGGTATATAACACTGAATTTATCTTTTGATGGGGTGACACCATCGATACCGCTCCGGGGGTCACCCATGCCACGCTCTCACATATCTTTGTTTGGAAGTGCATATATTCATATCAAATTTATCAAAACCTTTCCGATGCGTTACATTTCTTTTTACGACATAGGAATGTAGTCAAACTGTCTCGCTAAAAATTGTTTTGATATGCACATTTTCTCAGAAAGATATGTCCCCAGAAAAGACGTGCGTCTGTGGGTTCACTCGATGCCGAGCACAAGTCCCCCCACTCCCCGGCACGCGGAAGTGACGTCGCAATGATGATAGTGTAACTTCTTTGATTGAAAAGCAGAGAAGTGAATAACTGTCTTAATTTAATTATTTGTGTGTTTTACTGTAACAAGTTGGTTGATGGAATTACGATAATTACGTTATTATGTTACATGATTTCCTTAGTTCCAACGATATTTGATACAATTAATTATACTCTTACTTCTAACACTGTTGTGGGTTGTAAAGCAGCGTTGTCATTTGCAGCTAAACCTGTGGAATAGTGTTGCTTTTTTAAAATTGAAGTACAGAAAATATTAAATATGTGTGAAGGATGACATCGCAGAGTACAGTGCTCTCATTGTCTGATGCTGCGAGAAGACGCTTTATGTGGTATTTATAGCAGAAAACCACATATTAAGCATATTTTTTTAAAATTTGAAACTGATTTTAGAGTGTCACGGTAATTTTCGGAATTTATTCTGTCGATGCATTCAGAAAACTCTTACTTTCAGCACTCTTGAACAGAAGCGGAACATGTAAACATAGTTACCAAAGGAAAATTCATATGATGGTAGCATATGGTAACTAAAAATAATTCAACAGTTTAGTACTAGTTTCACGAAGGGTTCAGAAATTGGTACAATCCCCGGTAATTATGAATCATACTTTTATTAGCGGCAATGTGGTGAGAAAATTATTATTTCATTATAGTGACTTTAGCAAATTAGGTAGGTAATCTTAAAGGCAATTGATAATTGGATTCTAGAAACACTAACATTGCTCCAAAATTTAATGCCATAAAAATGTCCTCAAAAATATCACAGTGACTCTATAACAAAGTAGATAGCTGTTGGTAGGGGGATGCTGGAACCACTAACAGTGCATCAACATTTAGTGCTGTCAAAAAAAGTCTTCAAAAACATTACAGTGGCTAAAAGTGTATTAAAATTTGATCTAATTACCCTTCTTTGTTGTTTCAATAAAATTCGTGAGATCTTCTTTCTGGGTATCATCTGGTTTGTTTTAAAGTGAATCCACCTGGCACTGCTTCTTGATAGAATAGAATCTTTGAGCTTCAATCTTTTTATTTGCAGGAGAGCTGGTGGAATCATTTGAAGCATTGTGTAATTTGCACTTGAAATCTTGATGCTAGAACTATCGATTTTTCAAGTAGCCACTCAGCATGGTTGCAAGGAGTGTCAAGACCTGCTTCATTGGCATTTGCTGATAAAGCATAAATCAAAGGAAGGAGAAATATTGGTTTCCACCTGGTTAAAACGAGGGGGATCAGATTTCTTTGATGCAATAAAAGCTTGAGCTAACTGTTCAAATTGTATGTTGCTTCTTTATTATACAGTTCTGGTAGCTGTGAATTTACTAATTGATTTTACTAGAAATGAGTCAATTCCATAATATCACAAAATGAGTCACTCTTTCATATGTTTCAGACACCTCATGTAGAGTTCCAGAAGAAACTATTAAAGTTCTTACATGTGAAAACAGCAGTAATAATCAAATTAATGAATTGCTAGCAACCAAAACCAATCAAACTTTGATCTTCCTCTGTGCTCCCATAAATCTATCAGAGGAAACAATCAGCTATTCAGTGTGTATCTGATGATTGAAAAGCAACTAGTGCATTTCACAGGATTCAAAAGGCTTCAGTTTAAATGTTTATAAAAATTCACTTGAACAGTGGATGGCATTCAACTGTGCTGACAAAGTTATGTTATCATTAAAGATTAATTATTACTTAATTTAATGAATTTGTATAAAAACATATCATATCACCATTTAGCATTCTCCTTTGTTGTTAGTGAACATTTTGTGAGCAATGTGTTTAGCTGTTGGGTAAATGAAATGTATAATGCTTTCAAAGAATTAAATTTCTGGGTACATACAAATAATTGGATGGAGAATATGACATTGTTACGATTGTACTGAGATTCCAACTGATTTATATGTTGGAGGCCCATTTCATCGTCAAATGGAAGAGTTATTAGAATTGATCTTTTAAAAGTAGGATTTTTAGTCTTGTTACCAAGAAGGGTTTTTTAATTAGTGATTTGTTGGAAGCCATAGGTGCCACTCTTAACATTTCACCTTTCAGAGAGAGTCATAAGATCCAAATGACTAGCAGGGTTATCACAAATAGGCGTATTGTGATGGATCAAGTCATAGAAAAGCTAAAAGTTATGCTTTTTTTTGTCACTAAATGCCAGTGTACACATGGCCTGTTAGAAATAACATATTTTACATAGTTTTCAGATACCCTCATGAAAGTATGAATTCCGTTGCCCACTTGCGCTGCCGCACTCCTTGCATCTGATGATTATATGGTTTATAAGATTTTGTATCTGTATATATAAAATATGGGTATCACAATTTAAATCAATTCACTTGATGGTATGATATTATGATTGATAAATGACTGGTGGTATTCGGTAATACAAAAATGTCTAATGCACGATCTACCATTGTTATATTATTGATGTTCTTGTATAAAACGAAAATGGTAATTGCATGTAATTATTATTGGTATTCTATTGATGTTATTCTGTATAATGAAAAGAGCCAACTGCATGATATTATTATTGTTATATTGTAGATGTTAAATTGTAAAACGAAGGTGGCTGTATGGGTACAAGCCCAAATGCCAACAAAATAAATAAAAAAAAACTTTTGTAACCTCAAACAAAAAACAGTTTGATTTCCAATACCTTCTTCAGTTCCAGTTTTTTTTTATGAATGCATGAAAGTTATGTTTTAAAACATACATCACCTTTGTTTTCAGATTTTTTTCCCTACTTAGATGACAAAATAACACAATTGTGGTTTACAAATATAAAAGAGTATTTATTGTATTGCAGTTGCCTATTTTTTCCATTGTGCAAAAATTATGAATTCTCAGAAATAAGTTATTACAGAAATTATTGTGTAATAAAGTTTAACAAGTACCCTAATGACAAGAAGTATACTTTGATAAGAAGCTATTTACAGATTTAATTTTAAATTCTGTCAGCATTTCTGGTATCTTATTCATCATTCACCTTATTCCAATCCCTGATTCCTTATTTGAAAAAGAACATCTTACTGAAATTAAGTACCAGCTAGTAGTCATGTTCATCTTTTCCTTTGCATACTACTCTATATTCTTCCACCAATATCTTTCAACACCTCATACCTTGTACACTCCCAGAAAGACCCTCTCATGTCTTCCAATGTGTCCCAATCTAGCTCTATTATCATGTCAGTTACTAATTGAACTCTGCACCAATGTTCACAAAAAAACCAACCATTTAGGATACATAATATAGCAATGCAGAATGATTAAGCAGTATTTAAAATAAATATCAAAACCATCCACTCAAGTTAGTGACTGTGCAAATAGATTCAGGCACTGTGTAGCGAATCGAGTGACAAATCCGCTACATACAGTGGGTTCTATCAACGAGACTGCTGACGGTTCAGTTTCAACCATCATTTGCATCATATTGTTGATAGACAACTAGCGGTTTAATTTACTTCTACAGTTAGCTAGACTGATCGAAGCAGGTAATGCACCTGTTACCCGCTGCTTGAGACAAGAAACAAGGTTACAGCTAAGCAACTGTCCGTCTGCTAGTGCGGCTTAACTAGACAAGTTACCTACTGGAGGAAACGACTCACTATTGAATGCTAATATTTTAATTCTTAACTAATGACAAGGTATTCTTGAAGGAAAACACACCTATCCAGTAAACTCTATAATTTATTCTATCACTTGATGAAAACATACGACATTACATAGATCACACAATAAGACTGAAATCATGACGGCACAAACGTTTAACTTATACTTCGTTGTAGGCACATATACTCTTTTACGATAATCTAACTGTTACACAAGACCTATCCTTTGAAATGAGTGACTTGAATGACTGACTATAATTCTTTAAGCAACAAGCGTAGGAATATCAGATGGTTCGGTGTTACCTTAATTCTTGTAGATGTTTCTTGAGTCGAAGATGGTGGTAGACTCAACTAGCTACAGTGCGTCGTCTGCGCCATTAGCGGTGGAGGGGGCATCTCACCCTATAATTGGCTAGACCATTCACGTGGTTACTCTTAAGGTTCATAAGTGGCTTCCAGCGGTTCAACACGTACCACAGGGTGGGGACGGTAAGGTCCTTCTCACACGGCGCTACTGAAAAGAAACCAGTTAGGAACTAGGATCACAAGTCAGTTTCTTTCCAGTCACGGGACTAGTATTTGTGTGGAGGCTCTCACATGGGGCGATCGGTTGGAAATCAGTCCGCAACGCGTCCGCGATTAGTTCGAAGCGACGCAGTATGCCAGTTGCCGCGCTTCTAGTTTTCAACAAGTTTATCAACAAAAATGTCGGATCAGATAATAAATTTAAACCTTGTTGCTGAAATCGAGAAACATCCGTGTTTATGCAACTACAAGTAGAGCGAATATTCACGGAAAGTTGTCACAGAAAAAGCATGGAGTGTTATCAGACAGAAAGCTAATTTATCAGCTATGTAAACAAGTTTTTTAACAAAGAGTAGTGAATAATACTTTATATAAACACTTCAGATTTATTTTTCTTACACTAAATTTCATAATATAAATCCATTGCCACGGAAGTGCTCTTTGTGGAGTTAAAAAGTAATTGGCTAAATAATTTTTGGTGTAATATGCCGATGAACGAAAACTAATTTTAAGTTGTGACAGCGGAATTATGTGTAGTGTGTAAGTTGCATTATTTCCAAATTTAATCGGACTGTACAGGACTCCTTTCCACTCGTGACAATTGTGCAAGATGATTTTAGTATATTAATCACTTTTTTTTAGTCATTACATCATATATGACTGTAAAACACTTGAAGTTTTTCCATCATGACAAATGTTCATTCTATACTTGAACGGGAAATCGTTGGTATTTTCATCACTTCGTAACTTGCCAAGCAAAACTTTTGTTTATAAAATAATTTCTTTAAATCTCCTATTCCTTCTTTGAATAATATAACATCCTCATCTGAATCAGAAGAAATCTTCGCCTCGTTGAACTCTCAAGAGTGACTGAAATTCCAGAGATTTGAGTAGCATCGTGTGCGAACATTGTTCAGTAACTAGTTACCAATTTCAGTCTATGTTCAGTTCCGTTTCCTTTGAGTAGCGTCGTGTGGAAAGGGCCTAAATCTCACACACTCAGTGCTTACGAAAGGGAAACTTGCCACCCACGCAGTTCCCAGGATATGCAAGTGAACTTTCAGCTCTCAACCTTGAAGCTCGTGTGCTGTTTGTAGTAGGCGCTGGGTCTGTATGTCTTATTATTTCATAAAACACATTAATTTAATTTTAATTTTGGTCAATTTTTTTTAAAAATATTTTAAATTGAGAAAGGGTTCACATCAAATTAACAAAAAAAAAAGAAAAAAAGAAATCGAAAGCACGTCATTGATTGCTCCGGCTAAGCTCATTATTGTTCGGCAGACTGAGACTGTCATCTGCGGTTTCCTCGCCAAGGTCGTTATTTGGGTGGGAGAGCAGCTTTTGGACTTTAGTGCACTTTGGTATCTGCAGTCATTTACCTTCTGAGGCACACTGGACACTCCATACGTACACCCTATCAGCCAACAAACTACCACTTTCGAACGCTGGCACCAGCTCAATCCTCTCCTCGGCACTGCAGCTGACCCACTGTCCCCTCCGTGTCCGGCGGCGCACAGTGGCTGGCGATGAAAAAAAGTCTTTGTCCTCTCTTCCCCCCGTCGCACGTTGCGGCGTCCGTACATTCCTTTCTTTTCTGCAGCGATCGTCTGGTCTCTGACCTAGCCAGTTCCGGACTCGTCCAGACATGAAAAGAATTTTTAAATATGACGGTAAAAGATCTTGTCATTGGGGTGTTACGGTCGTCCACATACACACACACACACACCCACACATGTCCCCTCCTCACTCAGACTCCTATTAGCCGCGAGTTTGAGTCTCGGCGAGCCGCATTTTGTTTGTATGTAATTGTGATGTGATCATTCTATTACATATGCTGTCGTCGTCCCAAAAAAAAAAAAAATATTGTTATATAATATTTTTTTTTAGTATTATTATTGTCATTATCGTTACTTCATAAATTACTTCACTGTTCAATTTTATTTTGGGTTCTAAGTTCAGCCTTGCTAACTTTGTCATGACGTGCCTTTTACTGTAATATTATTTTAAACATTTAAGATACAATCACATTAACACTGAAGAAATGGTTCTTAATCTAACAGTCCCTTCTCAATTAAGTGGGAAAATTGTTAATTACGTTTAGTGCATGAAATCTTGAAATAACTGCATCCTGTCTGGAGTCACAATGTTCCATTCATACTTTCATTCAGTCATTATGGTAAAGCATCATTGCAACATACTTAAATCTAAATATACACAGTCAAGATCCAATGAAGGAAACACAAAATTATTAACACAAAATAATTGATGAGCTACAAAGCTTTTATAAAAAATTACCATTAGTATTTACATTTTGAGAAACATGTATTGAGTTTAATATCTCTCCCCATGATAAATTTACAAAACATGCAAAATGGTATAGAATCATTATTTGCACATAACTTATACATCTTGTATCCACATCAGCTTGTGAAACTCGTGTGACATAATTATTTGATACTCTTGGAAAGATTGTTGCAATTTTACAACTTACTCGTTCAGACAGCGGTCCCTAAATCATCAAAGGAAATCATTACCGTTAATGAATCTTGTCTTAATGAAATCCTCAAAGTGAAAAGAAATATGTTATTTCAACGAACTTAAAGGTGCTTAGGACAATGCTTTTGCGTCTCAGGCGTGAATGTATTACCTATCAATTATTGTATACAACTCTACCTATCCAATATTAACATCAGTGACCTATTAGCAACCTTAGAAATATGCATTTCATCTTCCTATTTGATCCTCGTGTGTCAAAATAGTATGAGTGAATGTTGGTTGTTAGTGTCATGTATTCGCGATAAGGATCTACCGTGTCTCCCTTTATCGTCTGTGTGTATAATGTGACTTACATGTCACTGCTTCAATACGCGTGAGTGCCCGTCCTACGGCGCAGCTCAATCGTGGCCTTTACGCCAACCATATTAATAACAACTATGCAGTACACAATGATTGCATGTTTCAACAACATAAAACTTATCACTCAGCGACGTTTCCTCGTCACTGGTTCAAATCGCCTTAATGCAACACAGACTAAGGTTTCACACTTTAACAGATTTATAATTTCTAGCGCCACAATACCTTCAATTTATAGATCTAGCATACTGAATTCACACACAAGTTTTATATTTGTTATTCTGCCCGCTTCACAATTTCATGTCATGGTCACTAATCAAAATACCTTTATACTCAAGGTAAGTAATACAATCTATGACTCCGCACATTAAATCGCCCAAGTTTGTTCTCAATGTACGATTAAGTAGGAAACACTTCAACACCATTCCAAAATTTTGGAGCGTCCCGCAACACAATAAATTTTACGTTGATTTTCCTTCATCATAGAAAGGACATACTTTCTTTATAAATGCATACTGTGTCAGATTAAGGTTCTCGTGCAATTTTTTTTTTTTTTTTTTAAACTGACTGAAAGCTTTACTACTTTCCACCCGAAGAGAATCAAATACACAGTTCATTTCTGATCTTGAAAAACTCCGATGTTTATAGACGTCTATGACGCTGATCTATTAGCATTTTTTTTATGTGCAGTAAATTTCTTTTACCAAGGGTGGTATCTTTAACTTTTCCTATATTACTTAACTGGCTATAATACGTTCATATCAATTATTGCAATCTATCAACTGACTTACTTAATTCAAACTTTTATTCGTTGACCAACTTGATGGTGTGCTGGTATCCGTCGGTACTCATTACCCCCGCGTTATGATTATGACGCATGATATGGCTTAAGATTTCTCGCATTGAAGGGTCCAAGTGTTCGATCCCCGTCCGTGAGTAGGTACGAATTTCTCGCTAGAACCTCTTTTATTTTATGTGGACCACTGTACAGCCAAAAGAATTTTGAAATCAATTTTCTGTCCGCATCGGACGGATTATGAACTTTAACTAGAACCTCTTCTCCTACTTCATAGGTTTGAGTTTGGAGCTTATCTTGTCGTATTTGCCTTTTGCAGGCTTTTTCGACCAGAAACTCGCGTGCCTTCTTAATGTTGCCAGCATAATCAATTTTTACATCCGATCTCGGGTGTCTGATTATTCTTTCACACAGAGGAATGTCTCTCCTTTCAAACTGCAAGTCCACCGGCCTGAATGACTTAGAACAGTTAACCGTGGTGTTAAAGAACTCTTCAACCTTTTCGATGTGTCTGACCCATGAGGAGTGCTTATGTCCGATTAGCGTTCTCAGTATACACTTAGCTGACGCATAAATCTTTCGGCCATATTCGTTTGAGGCGACCGAATAGAACAAAAAATGACCTTAATTCCTACTGCTGTCAAAGTGCTTTTCCATTTTGGACTTGTAAAAACCGATCCATGATCTGATAAAATATTTCGTGGCTGGCCACATAGAGGAATATATCTTTCCAGGATGGTCTTCAATGAATTTCGTGTATTTAAACGCGCAACCGGATATAATTTCACGAATTTTGTGAGTGCGTCTAGGACCAGGAAAATATGTCTAAATCCAAACTGATCAGCCGGGAGAGGTCCATAATGATCCACACAAACTAGCTCATGAGGTCCATCCGGAATGATCGGAGTATAAGGGCCTGCCGTTCTCATATTTGTATGTTTTACCTTTTGACAGGTGTCACACGTGCGCGTGCACTGGGAGACACTTTTCCTGAGTGCACTCGTATAATATTCCAACTTTAATGTCTGATACAATCGTTTAGAACCAGGGTGTCCGCATTGCTCATGATAAAGTCTTACTACATGGGAGTTCATCTTTTCTGGCAGCCAAACTTTCCATCGACAGGCTGCATCGTCCCTTCTAAAACACACGTCTCCCTCGACGGTGCATAGCATGGCGGTGTTTCGCACGTGCTGATTATCTCCGTTCGATCCGTCCAAAATATAATCACGAACTCTGCTAATCTCACTTTGTTCCTTTTGTGCATCAATCAGCTGCCTTCTCAGGTGCACGGAGCTCGTTCCATCGGTGAGCAGCGATTAACACTTCGTTTGGCTGTGCATTTCTGTATTCGTCAGAATCACGCTCCCTCGGGTGACGACTTATCCAGTCCGCGAGAACGTTTTCCGAACCTTTGCAGTATTCCAGATAGATTTCAAATTGTTGGAGGAACATTGCCCAGCGGGCTATCCTATTACTAGTAAATTTTGCGCTCCTCAGGAAGGTTAGGGCTTGGTGGTCTGTTCTTAAGTAGGTTGTACACCCCCATAAGTAAGTCTTGAACTTCTGCACAGCGAAGTGAATTCCCAACATTTCCAATTCACTAACGTAATACTTCGCCTCCGCTGGTTTTAGTGTTCTACTTGCGGTTGCTACAATTTTTAAGTTTCCCTCTTCATCTTTCTGCTGTAGACATGCTCCCAGACCAAAAATACTGGCATCAGTATATAGATAAAATGGCCTTTTAAAATCAGGATGTGTTAAACAGATTTCTTCACAGAAAATTCTTTTAATATGGGTGAAAGCTTGTTGCTGTGTTTCCCCCCATTGCCATTTCCTTCCGCCTTTTAATAACTCATACAGGGGATGCAATATTTTTGTGAAATTCGGGATATTTCCTCGATAATATGCACAGATTCCCAAGAAACTGCGCAATTCCTTTATTTTAGTGGGGGTTGGCATTTCGGTTATTTCAGCAATTTTCTCCGGAGATGGAGAAACTCCCTCCGGCGTGATTACAAACCCTAAATATTCCACTTGGTGCGTGCAAATCGTTGCCTTGTCTGGGCGCAGCGTTACTCCGTTCCTGATAATTACGTCAAACAACATTTTTAAATGTACCATGTGTTATTCGAAAGTTTCTGAGGCTACCAAAAGATCATCTATGTACACCGTACAAAACTCCTTTACTTCTGGCGGTAACCCATAGTTCATCGCCCTTATGAACGCACTTGATGCATCTTTTATCCCAAATGAAATTGGCGCCCTTCAAAGACGAATGCCGTGTATTGTTGGCAGGTCTCCTCCAATTCTACTTGATTAAATCCCGATGTGACGTCCAAGGTTGACAACCACCTCTTTCCGTGAAATCTGTTAATCAATTCCGGGATCTTCTCTGTTCTTTCGCCATCTCCCTCTATCCTTAAATTTAAAGTCCGGACATCCAGACAGATCCTAATTGTACCATCCTTTTTAGCCACAAAGGTGATAGAGTTCAAATGCTTGGAGGGGCGCGGAACTATGATTCCATTACGTTGAAGCTCCGTAATTGCTTCTCGTGCAGCTAGTTTCAATTTCTGTGGGATCCCGTACGTATGTCCTTTTAATGGACTGGTATCGGTAACCCGAAACTTATGCACAAATCCTTTAACCTTTCCTGGTCTACAGGAAAAAGCAGGCAGATTTTCTTCCAGAACCTGATATAACCTCTCCTTCTGCCAACCCGTCAAATTGCCGTTTTCCCTTACACTTGCGACTAATTTTTCAAAAATCAAATGTTTCTCATCGGCTAACGCACTCATTTTTATCTCATCATCCTCGTGAGTTGCGTTCAGGTCATTTGTAGGCTCCTGCGCATTCCCATAAAAGATTTGCATTACCCCAGTTGGGTGATTTTCAGTTTTCCAACTTAAAATTTCTGGAACCAGATTCCTCACGGTGCCATCTCCCCAATCGACAATCGCCCTTTGTTTTTCCAGTAGATCGCATCCAAGGATTACATCGCGAGACAGACCAGGAACCACCAGCGCCGATAAGGTTAATACGCTATTTGCGACTTTCATGGGAAGTAATACTTGAACATTTACTGTTTTCTCTTTGACTCCAAAAGCAGGGACGAGAGTGACCCCTAACGCAGGAATTATCCTTAATTATGGATTTTCGCTTCGCAAAAGGTGCATAAATTTTTGCGATATTGCTGAAACCTGTGAGCCCGAATCAATTATGATATTTGTTTTTACGCCATAAACCTTTACCGCAATCTGGGGACACCTTGCGCGATGAATGAGCCCGTTATTTTGCACAGAATCGTCATCGTCATCTTCGACTTCGGGACCTCCACCCCGCCAATAATTTAAGTTGTTGATGCATAGTTCATAAGTTGGCTCGGTATCCCCGGAAAATTCTCATTGTTGGGAGGTACTAAATTGCGGGTTATCCCTGCACTGCGTCGCCGTTTGTTCTGTTACTTTTTCTGGCTGGGAAGCTCTGCTTTGACTCATGACTGTCACAGCATTCTTATCGTGCCTTTCAACTTTGTCATATCCTTCCCCCTTCCAATGTGTTGTTTCCGTGTTTTGCGCCTGATTCCTGTTTTGGTTCCTATAATAGTTGTCACCGTATCCTCTCCGGTTATTCTTATAGTTACCATTAAATTGTTTTTGTGACTGCCCTTTATTGTATTCTCCCTTTACATTTTGTTTCTGGCTAGCCCTTTGTCCTATGCTATCCAAATTCCTTAATGTCTCCAAGAAGTCAGGAATGGTCTTTACAATTACAGGGTTGACATGAGTTTGCACGTGTGGTGAGAAATGTGTTGTCACCGCAGCTATAAGTTCAGATTCGGACATTGGAACATCGAGGTGTCGCGATAGCACAACGAGCCTTTCGACATAAGCCTCCATTGAATCCTGCGGGTTAGGCTCATACCGACCTTGATATAGCCTCATTCTCACTTGATTCTGTTGTTTATGGGACCAAAACGTCTTCAAAAACAAGTCTTTGAAATCCCGGTACGACATATTTGGATCACATGAGACTCGGAACCACGATTTGTCTGCCTCTAACATCGCCTGTTCTGCTACCAGCAACATCATACTTTCCGGCACTGCCTTAATTCGAAAATATGTATCCAATTCTGACAAAAATGCCTTTGGGTTTATGTCCTTTCTCGCACCGAACCTCGGGAGTTTCAAATCTATCGTCGTCGGTGTATTAAACCTAGATGCAATACTGTGCGACCCCTGGTTACCACATGAATCTTTCATACTGTTTACTACTCCCTCTAATTTCAAGTACTGGGAAGTTGTTTCTTTCCGGAATGTATGTTGTTACTGTTTCATTTTATTGGAATCCCCTTTCAATTCATTAACTGAGCAGGAAATAAGCTCGACCTTCGAGTTGATTTGTGTCATGTGTTCTTCTGATTTTTGCTTTGTAGTATTAATGAAATCGTCTATTTTTTTTTGTGTTCGTGCTGCTTTCAGACAGTTTCCGTTGCGTCCAATCGGTTACGGGTTTCGGCACTACTTTCCATTAATGTCTGGCATGTGGTTGTGAGGTGCCCTGTGACTTGTGTTAAGCAGGATATCTCCCACTGTATGTTTTCCCGCAACACCTTTATCTCCCCATTAACTTTGTGTTGAAACCCGGACAACGTTTCCTCTAAATTTTTATAATGATCATCTTGTCTTTTCTCCAATGAGTCAATTCTCCCATTTGTGTCATTAATTTGTTTCGACAAACTATCGATAACGTCTTTCTGTCCCTCTTTCATATCTGTCTTTAACTTTTCCTGTCCCTCTTTCAGACTCATCATTACATTTAGCAATATACTGAAGTCTATTGGAGGTTGTGTTTCCGTGGATGCTGTGTGTATTTGAAACTCTCTTGCGGTGGGTTGGTATGTAGTTTGATCTATTTCCCCTGCCGCGTTATTACTGTTCAGCGAATTTTCGAGTTCCATCGCCCCCTGCTCGATTGTGCAATTTGAACTGTACCCCTGATTATCCATATTAGTTGTGTTATCTACCGGTTCTTCGGTGTTTCTGAAACTCGTCGGGTTTTCGGATGTTTCCTTGCACGGATTACCTTTTTCCATGTTGTCGCCGAACTTAAATCCTGATCTCAGAATCATAAACTACTCAGCTGACTACTAACCTAACCACAACTTCCCACGATAAACTCCACAATTCAACACATATTAAAAGATATGACCACTATAGCAACGCTGTTTGAGCGGCAAATCATTCAACACTACAAATGGATGAACCATATGACGTGAAGTACCAAAACAACAAAATATTCAGACAAGATTTAAAGTATTTGCACACTAAGCCACAAGTAATTCCATGTGTTTGGAACTTTAAACATGAACCTTTCACTCCAAACATCAGATAGATGAACCATATGACGTCAAATAAAACATCAAAAGACAAGATTTATACGCACACGAACCACATGTTCTATCCATCTATTTTTGAAATTTAAAAAAAAAATACTTTATACGTATATCCTACATAAACTTTGCATTACCGGTCTTAGAAACATAAACTCTGATCTTTCACTGCCTTCGAATTCCCGAATGCCGACGGATTTGAGTAATCAAATGTAAAATAAATCACAAACTTTGCTCAAGTCCGCATAACATTGTCCCTTCAATTATATAAAAAAAAATTCAGTCAATTGGAAAAAAATTACCAACAGAACAACACTAGGCAACGCTTGTCTGAACACATGCCACGAGAAAGAAATATTACACCAACAAAATCAACCTCCAATGAAACATCACATATGTGAAATGCAACAAAAAAAAAAAGACATTATGATTTCACATTCACGCCAACAGGTACAGCCATCTACTCTGAAAATTTTTAATTTTTTTTATAAACATTGCATATATCATTAAATATTTAAAAGGGCTGTAAATTAAATTGTATCATTATCAGTGGCTGCCTCTCGTCCACACCTCCAACAAATGCTGCAAGACACAATTATATTCATGAGATATAGTCTACTTGCACTAAAATCCTTGCTCTCAATAAGAGTAATCGGGATTGAATCATGCCCCGCGTTGGGAAAGCCAAATGTAGTAGGCGCTGGGTCTGTATGTCTTATTAATTCATAAAACACATTAATTTTATTTTAATTTTAGGTCAATTTTATTAAAAATATTTTAAATTGAGAAAGGGTTCACATCAAATTAACAAAAAAAAAAAAAAAAAAAA
>JARYHS010015209.1:0-23503 GCA_031002005.1 Vandiemenella viatica
AACTTTAGAAATTTACATTGCGTTTGTTTAGAAGATTTCAACAATAGTCAATTGTTACGCTATAATTGGAACAGTAGTTGTGAATGCAGCCCGAAATGATGTATTGCTTCTTCTGCGATCTCGGTTGAAATGCATTCGAGTTAAGCGTTGTCATTGGGTTTTTTTCTCCATTGGTACGTTTTGATAATAACTTTCCTGTCGACTAGAAACTTTTTTGTTTAGTTACGGTGTCGGTTGAATCCCCAAAGTATAAAGGCGTAACGGTACGAGGCAACTTGAGTTGGAATCAGTTTTTATGTTCGGTTGTAAACTAAACTAAACCGTGTTCTGGACTGCGGTTCATAGGTCGAATTTTGAATAACTGTCCTCCAGATATGAAGGGAAGAGCGTATAAAAGTCTCGTGCGTCCTCATCTTAAACACTATCGCGTTCTGCACCGTAAACGATTGCTGTCAGGAACTCGCTGCTTCGTCCACTAGGTATGCGGGGTCGCGGTGGCAGTGGATGAAATAAGGTGTCTCACTGATGCTTAGTGTATTCGTTCTTCCCTGGTGTAGATACGGACTGAGATTAATTTTGCCGCAGTGCACCCTCTTCCACCCACAATGTTGTGGACTGCTGTTGTATTAATGAGGTGTATGTTGTTCTGCAGGCGGCTATAGCGTGAGGTCGCCCTCCAGGGACGAGTCGACGCCTCCTCCTGGGTTCATCCACCTGAGGCCGTCCTACCAGCTCAAAGACGGTCAGTAACACTCATCTAATGTAAAGCACAACAATTACGTTTCGTTTTATCATTTTTGGTCTAAATAAAGTACTAAAACCACTAATGTTGGTCAGTAACAGAAAAAATTAAGCGTTTTTTGCTGTGACTCATGTGTTTCCATGTCTTCCTCTTTTAATAATTTCTTCATCTACATACACGCATTGCAGCTTTGATCTTCCATGATACGATTGACTTATTTGTTCTGTGTCTCACTTCTGCTACAGCATTTCGCTTTTGCTTTGTAGACTAATAATAAAAGTATTTTTGTTAAAGAAGCTTCAGCAGGTAATAAAAGACAGAATCATTGCAGTATCTCTAGAACAATGTTAAAAGAATCGGTCGAATGATTAAAGTTAAAATTAAATGAATTCTTTGAATTAAAAGTAGATAGCAGTTTGTTCCTGGAACCGATTCTCAGAAAAATACGTTAAGATATTTCTTCCCCCCCACTTGAATCTTATTGAATGTCCTGTTTACGAGTTGTGGTAGTTTTAGCTGTTAAATAACTCTTGCAGAAGGAATAGCTTCGAATGAGCATTACGACTGAGAAGATAACGTGGCAAAGCTTATGTTTGGATAAAAGTAGACGACACTGTACTACAGGCCATCTGACACCATAAATCACAGTGGCTGGTATTACAGGCAGCTGACCGCTTCTTTACTAACGGAGGCAATCCGTCAGATTGTAGAGTCATCGTAATTTTTTTATTGGTGACCCTGTTTAACATTCATTTCTCATATGATTTCTGAAACTTTATGTAACCATCTGTCAGTTTATAAACCGCTTAAATCTAGTCTGACATCGCTCTGTCACTAACATTGTTTGAGTGATGTTCGTCTTCTTCGACTCAATCCGGAGGTTGGAGGGCGTAATATTCCTTTCGACCAAATGATAGTGTAATTCCTTCCTTCTTTGATGTCGTCCATATGTTGTCCCTAACCTTCCATTTATTCACAGAGATATGGTTGAAGCAGTTAGATTCGAGTTAATAAAATATACAAGTTACTTTTCAACAGAATCCCCATTTAATGTACCACGTTTTTCATAACCTGGAATTAACAAATTTATTGCATCAGAAAAGTGTTCCATCACAGCTATATGGATCTCACCATCGCTGTTAAACTTACGTCCACGAAAATGAGACGTCCGTTTGAAAATATAAAAGTCATTCCGGGTCAGGTTTGAATTGTGAATGAATTCTGTGAAGCTGAATTCTTTAGCGATGTCTTCACACGACTGGTACTAAGGACAAGTGCACTGTTGTGCAGGAGCTTCACCCTTCATGACGGTTTACCTGTCCTCTTCTCTTTGATAGTGTCATGTACTTTTGTTATTAGGTTGGCATAGTATTTTGCATTTATCGTATAATTTCATTCCTTGAAGTCGATCAATAAAATGCCTTCACTATCCCAGAAAATCGTCGGCATAACCTTCTTTGGAGAAGATTCTCCAGCACCCTCGTTAGTGGTCAGCCATACGCCTTCTTTCCAGGACTTCGTCACCTTCTGTTCATGGTATTTTCACCATCGTCGAAAGCTTTTTGTTTTCAGTTATTTGTTAATTCTATGATACGAAGTTGTATATAGACTCCTCTGAGCGAAGTTTGTTCGATTTGCTTGTAGTCATAGGCCTATTAGAAAGTGATGAATGATTTGTCCGCAATCAATCAGTCGACCTGCGGTTCTTTTTACACAGGCTATTCTACCCATTTGGTCACTTCTTTAATTGATGTTTACACTGTCCAGTTCCATCGGCTGTCTTCCCGTCTTGAAAACTCTTTGATTTGGATACTTTGTTGGTGCAGGCGGAGCGTTCGGACAGCTGGAGTCGCCGCTGGCGGCGGGGCTGGGCGGCGGCGGAGGAGGTGGCGGCGAGGACGCGTTCCCCGCGGGCCCCCCTGGGGGCGGCGCGGGGGCGGGAGCGGGGGCCGGGACAGGTCCCGGCGGCCCGCACTTCGACCACGACCAGGAGTACCACGCGCTGGACGCGCACCCCCCGCAGCCCTACCTCGACTCCTCGCCAGAGTTCTACTCCGCGCCACCTCCCCTGCTCGACAAGTACCAGCACTACGTCAAGAACTTCAGTCGCGGTCAGTACACACACACCTTCTCAAACGAAAGATACGTCGTCTTTGTCAAGTAACGATGCTCGAAAAGCAACTGTCAGTTCTGAATGAATTAATTAATAATTGAACTTGGTGTCACCTCGGTTTTACCCGTGACGACACGGGGCGCTATGGGCAGCTTCTGTTCTTGTCGCAGATGCGTTTATGTAACATCTTTGCCTAAAGAGCGTCCATTAATTACGTGAGGTGTTTATCCGGAATTCCGGTCTCCCCCTTCTCTGGTGAGACTTCGTGACCTTTTCGTTTCCATTCTACAAGAATTTCAAAACCTCACGTGAGATTTCGTTGACCCCCGCCCCTATTCCACCTCACGTAATTAGTGTCTGCATACATGGTCCGTTGCAGGTCGACCAATGGCCGTCGTGGCTCTGTATGACAGCCGCTCCGCCATTCCATGTTGCAATGATCATGCTCGCTCCGTTTCTGCTGCCTGTGATTAACAGTATAGTCTTGATCTTTTCGAACAGCGTACATACGTGATGAAGACAATGTAGCACGTCCTCAAAATGTGTTTTTGTAGCACCATTTTTCTGAAAATTCGTAAACTCATTTTATTTAGTAGTTAACATTTTACTTTATTACAGTTAAGAATTCATTCTCCTACTATCATCAGATTACCAGACTGATTAGGCAAACATTACAGTCCGCAGTAATTTCACAATTCCATCAGCACTATTTGAAATAGTATAGCATATGACAAAAGTTTAACTGCACGGAAGGAAGGAATATCACTATTCACTTTAAGAGTGATGCACAGTATAAGCAGTCAAAAGTGATAGGTAATGATATTTAATCCATTTTTTTATATTATTTGCATACAAGTTTTGACAATTTGTTCCTGTATTCTATGATCAAATTGTGACTTCATTTATTAAACTAAACTAACTATTTTCATTAATTGTTTCCTTTCATATGACAGCATGATTAATGTAATATAGGGCCTAGTAACCAGACAAATTTTGATACAAGAGGAGCTGCACTTATGGCTTCCAGTCTGCTGTTTCAGCAAAAGCTGTGAGAAAACCAAAACCACGATTGGTGATTTGTCTTTTTATGATTAAATACGTGAGCCTATTGTGTGTGTCATTGTTACTACTTTCTACTTCCCTTTCTGTAATTTGATTAATGCATAAGTTCAAGGCATCTTCTCACTAATACATATTTGAGATGAACTGAGCACAGAAACTATTGACTAGTAAACTTTCACAAAATATCGACACTATACTGACAAAAGTCATGGGATACTTCCTAATAATGTATGGAGACTACCTTTGCTGCAGAAAACTGCAGCAACCCATTTGAAATATTAAGCCATGCTTTCTCTACAGTCATCCAATAATTTTAAAAGTATTTCCAGTGCAGGATGTTGTGTAGGAATTAACCTTTTATGTTTGATTGGATTCTTGTCTGACAATATAAATGGCCAAATCATTTACTGGAGTTGTCCAGAATGCTCCTCAAACCAAATGTTGAAGACTTTGGCCCAGTGACATCGCACACTGTTGGCCATGAAAGAACTCTTGTTGTCTGGAAACGTAATGCCTGAAATTGTCTCCGAAGAGCTGAAAATAAATGTTTCCAGTCAATGGTCATTCATTTTGACCAGAGGTCTCAGTCCATGGCATGTAAACACAGTCCACACCACGATGGAGTAAGCATCAGCTTGTACATTGCCTTGCTGACAACCTGTATATGTGGCCTCTTGGTGTCTGCACCAGACATCAACTCTTAACAACCACAATGGAAACTCTTCTGCCTCTGCTACCTTGTTCCGGTCATCTAGGTTCTGACCCGTATGTTCACGAGCCCATCCGCGGAGCCGGAGTCGACGGTGTTTTGTTAGCAGAAGCACTTGTGTGTATTCCGCTGCCGTATCCCATCGACAACAAACTTCGTTGCTCAGTCTGCATTAAAACATCTGTCGAATGTCGCTCATTGATTGGTGGTGTCCTTTGTTTCAGTGTTGCTTGTCTGTCAGCACACAGACATTGATAAAGATGCGCTGATCTCGTTCGTAAAGTACATGTGATCGGCCATCGCATTGTCCGTGGCAGGAGGTAATGCAGGAAATTACACACTTGCAGCAACCTTTTGACACTATAGTTCAAGGAATGTTCAATTTGTGGACAATTTTTGAAATGGAATTCCCCATGCATCTAGTGACATCTATCACTCTGCATTCAAAGACTGTTAATTCATCTCATTTGATCACAATCACATTAGAAAACCTTTCACATGACTAACAAGAGTACAAATGAAATCTCAAGCACACATTTATACTTTTCTTCCACACTGCTACTGCCAACTCCAGTGTATGACTATATGCCAATGCCTGGGTATTTTTCAAGGTTTTTTGTGACAATACTGCATCATTTTTAAGGCAAAAAATGTATCGAGCTAGGTTACAAGAACATTGTTCCTAGCAAGGAAGATTGTTGAGTAGTGCAATACACATGAAAATCTGTAGATATTAAGTTTTGAACAGAGCCTCTCACAGTAGTATTTGCCATGGTAAATGAATGCAGACATGAATAATTATGATAAAATTTGATGTAATCTTCTCAGCCATTTCGTCTTGAATTGTGGCCACAGTGCATATACAATACGTGACTGCAGATTCGTGTTCGAGTTTCTATTACAATATTGATACAATTGTGCCAGTTGCCATCGGAAATAATGTTACTGGGTAGATATTGTTCAAGAGATCAAAGAAGCACAAATGACCAACTGCCAACATCTGTTTTCGATTTAGAAAAAATTATTGAAATCTTTGGACTGGATGTGGATAATGTTTGAACATGGAGTGATTATAGTTCATAAAATTTTACAAATCTCAGATTGGCAGAGATTCGAGCAATTGTATCTCTGGAACAGATGCACAATACTGCAGTGTTTCCACGCCAGAGGTAATCTCTGTGAACTTAATGCATGAACCTAACATTTAAGCTTACGCTGCTGGGTGTGGTCTGACAGCGTGATTATTTTCAGCTCGTTACGGTGGGCACCACGACGGCTACGGGGACGCGTACGGGTCCCCTTATGACGCGTTCCAGACGGTTCCGACGGCGGGTGAGCACTGGGGTGCGGGTGGTGGCGGGGGTGGTGCGCCGACGGAGCACCCCGCCTTCATGCACCACGCACACGCGCACGGCCCCCAGGGGCCTCGCGACGTGGGCTCCCACCAGCTCCCACCCGACACCAAGCCCGTGCTGCAGACCGGCATGCTCGCGGGCTACTCCGGTCAGTACACACTCCACTTCATGCTATTACTTAATTCCAAGGGAAACTGATTTGTTAAAATTTTCAATGATTTTGTTATGTTTATTTGATAACATTATAATACTGCTAGGAGAAACTTATGAGGAGATTATGTAAGTTAACTGCTACTGAAGATTGAATATTGCTAATATAGTACAGTTTCCATGTTTATTATTAAGAGAGATTTTCCTCACTACAGAGGTTTAACTCCAACACAACAAAAACTCGGAACACTGGTCTCGACTTCATCTTCTCAAAATATGATCGTATATATCTTCCTCTTCTGCACCAAGTCTTCTCATTGCTATTTGTACACTTTGGAGCCAGGTAAACATGGGCCGTCCTCTTTTCCACCTTCCTTTAACTTCCCATTCCTGAACTAGTTTTGGTATCGTAGTGTCTTCCATCCTTCTTACATGACCACACCATTCCAGTCTTTTCTGTTCTAGAACTTCATAGTTCTTATTTCACTTCAATTAGCCTTATTATTTCAGTATTCCTTACTTTTTCTTTTCTTGATATTCTTGCTGATCTTCTCCAGAAATCCATTTCAAATGCTTTCAACTTCTTAATATGTTTTTGGTTGATTGTCCAGGTTTCTGATCCATATAAGACTATACTTTCCAATAATGATTTAAATATAATTCTTTTTGTTGTATTCATAACATTCCTCCTCCATAGAAGTGAATTCAGCATCTCAACTACTTTCTGAAAATTAGTAATTCTTTTATTAATTTCAATATTCGATTTTTCTTCTATTTCTAAAATTGAATCCGAATAGCAAAAATTATCAATGATCATTATTAAGATACTCTGTTTTGATAGTTAATCTTCTGGTCCCATTTTTTATATTCTTTTGACAGTTGATTACATATGTAATTTGCATCCTCGCTATTTTGTGCTATGACGACTTGATTGTCAGCAAATAGTAAATGACGTAGATATTTTCCATCTATTATTTCTAAACCCATTCTATTACACTTTTGAGACCATGTTCTCAAACTAACATGTATATAAATTTTAAATAGGGTTGGTGACATAGGGCATCCTTGCAGCAGACCTTTACTTGTTTTAAATTTTTGTGATAAATAACCAGTTTTTATTTGGCATGTGTTATTTACGTACATTTGTTGTATTATTTTAATTAAGAAGTTATCTGTATGTGACATGTGTAATGCTTTGCGTAGCATATTTCTTCGGACAGCTTGATACACTTTTTCTAAATCTATGAAAATTAATCCTATATTTTTTGATTTTCCGTTGTATTTTTCCAGAATCTGTTATGATGTGAAAATGTGGTCTATACATGACCTACCTGCAGTAACTCCACATTGTTCATCTTGAGTCTTATACTGTGTTTCTAATCTATTTTTTATTAGTTTGACGAAAAATTTCATCAATGAATTCATAACACAAATCCCATGTTAATATGAACATATTTTGTGGTCTCCTTTCTTGAATATGGTAGTAATATAACCTAATGTCATTTCCTTAGGTGTTGGGTCTCCATGTAATATTTTATTGAACAATTTTGTTATAAGTTTTACAACTTTGTCACCACTATATTTCATAATTTCCAAATTGAGTCCACCTGGCCCAGGAGATTTGCCATTTTTTTCTGTTCTTAATGTCTCGAGCACTTCGTCTTCTGAAATTTGACTGTCATCACCTACCTGCTCATTGTCATCTCATAATCCTCCTTCTTCTAAGTATTCTTCTCTGTCCTCATTCAATAATTTTTGAAGATATTCTTCCCATTCCCTTGGTTTTATCAGCTGCAGATTAATTTTGCCTTTTGTTCCTTGTCGGAGTCCTTTTAATACAGACAATACAGGCTTCTTGTGATCTCCCAAATCCCAATTTACAATTAACATTTGCACATGTCCTTTCCCATATTTCATTTCTTGTTATTCTTATTTCCTTAGCACTTCATTCCTTGTTTCCTTATAAATTAGCATTGTTTCTTTTGACTTATTATTCAGCCAACAATTGAAAGCATTCCTCTTTTCTTTTACTGCTTGCCTATTTCTTCTGACCATGTTTATGTTTCTTTTCTTTTATGCCCAACACCTCTGCTGCTCTTTTTTTCATGTTAAATTTTATGTATGCATATATTTTTTCAGTACTTCCATCAAATGATTCATCTAATATACTTCCCATTGTAGTAACAAAGTTTTTATACTTTCATCTTATAAGCTATCAATGTTATAAGATTTATTTTGATCCTTCTCGATGTGATTCCTTACTGTTGCAATGTTGTTACTCCCTACCTTTTTAATAATATTTTATCCATGATGGATTGGTGGAACTTCCGCGACTGTGATGTCAAATATGGGTTGTAAAAAATACAGCAACCAGTCACAATATGATGTTGTTTATTAAACCATTACCGGTTTCGAGCTATACCTGCTCATCTTCAGATGGTTTGTAAATTTTACATCAACAAATGTAATATACAGGAATGTATGGTTGTCCTACAGTAACAAAAGAAGTTTTTGTAAATGTTTACATCAACAAATGCATGGTTGTCCTACAGTAACAAAAGAAGTATTTGTTTATTGAGCATAAATTAATAAGGTATGATGAAGAAGATTATATTCAGATGCAAAATGTAAGTAATAACAAACTGTAATCTTCTTCATCATACCTTATTAATTTATGCTCAATAAACAAATACTTCTTTTGTTACTGTAGGACAACCATGCATTTGTTGATGTAAACATTTACAAAAACTTCTTTTGTTACTGTAGGACAACCATACATTCCTGTATATTACATTTGTTGATGTAAAATTTACAAACCATCTGAAGATGAGCAGGTATAGCTCGAAACCGGTAATGGTTTAATAAACAACATCATATTGTGACTGGTTGCTGTATTTTTTACAACCCATATCCCTATGTTTTTGATGGCCAGAAACATTTCATTTTTACCAGATAGTGATCTGATCCACACTGGGCTCCTCTGTATGATCCTACATCATTTGCCTTACGAGTCCTTGTTAGTCTAATGATAATATAATCTATTATAGATCGAAGTTCTCTAGTATTTTGTTGCCGGTTGTGAATATCTTTGTGTTTGAAATATGTATTTGTAATGTTTAAATCAAATTGTTCACATAATTTAATTAACTGTTAACCATTAACATTACATTCTGCTTCTCCATGATTTCCCACTATCTTGCATGATTCTCTTGTTCCTATTATTCCATTCATGTCCCCCATCAAAATCAATTCTTTCCTTCCTGGGATTTTTTCTGTAGTTTCTCAGAGAGTTGTCCAAAAATTATCTTTCTCCCGGTCTATTGTATCATTTGTGGGAGCATACACCCTAATAATCACGATATCCCTGGCAAACAGTGTCATTTCAACTATAATAATATGTTCAATGATAATTCCCAATTTGTGATCCTTTTTTTCTGTATCCTGTTTTAGCCCTTGCATCTTTGGATACTTCACTCCAAATATGTACATAGTTACCAAGTTCTTCCTCTCCTCTACCTTTTCTCTTAGTTTCAGAGAATACAGTAACATCCATCTTGAATGCCTCAAGCTCTGCATGCAATATGTTAACTTTCTTAGAAATACTTGCACGTTCCAGTATCTGAAAGCATTTTTCCTTTTTCCATCCCCATTCCATCATCCAATGATCCAATTTTTCCGAGGCATATTGTTCAGTTATTTAGCATTTCGTCTTTTTATATGAGTGGGGAGCTGGCCCACTGCAAAACACCCAACCTGGAGTACCAGGTAATTTTTTTTCAAGGTTTTCTTCCTTTAAATAGTTTTGGTCCACTCCGGGTATTTTATTCCCTGGTACCCACCATATCGGGTGGGCATTCCCCTACCCGCCACCTGGGGAGACTAGCAACTCCACACAGTAGTTTCCATATGCTAGGATAAAAATTTGGTATCCAGAGTGTTCACATTTGAGCTTTGAATCAGGATTTAGGAGGAAGGATGTTAAGCATGGAAATCGGTTAGTCGTTGATAAAGTATGGAAGAGAAAGCAAAGAGAGACAAAGAATAAAGCAAAGACAAAACTTCTGTTTGTACCTTAAATAAAACCCAGCATCTCTGAAATGGTGTGAATTAAAAATGGTGTATTTTTTAAAAAGAAAAGTTTTAAACCTCAGAATCATCTAGGGATTGGTACAGAAAGTGATTTGATATAAGGAACGTAAGGCTGCAGTAGCCTCCAAAGTCCTGAAAAACATGGTTGAAGTAGTCTCCCCCCCTTTTAATGTAAGCAGCATTCAGCAGTATCGCGGCATTGAGGAGAGACGTGGATAGTGGCGGACACTGTAACAAAAAGTGCGACAAAGACTGGTGTGCGAAAGAGAGTTAAAATCATGGGTAACCCTTTTTGACTCCCCTTCCTTGTCACATTTTCAGCTACACTTTCCACCACAGACAAATTTCTCCTCACCATGAAAGCTGTCTGCCTTATAGGTGTGATGGGTCTACTTGAGCCATTTTTTTTGGGGGGGGGGGGGGGGCTTTGGAGACTGCTGTGACCCAACGTTTGTTATATCAAATCATTTTCTGTACCAAACCCTAAGTGATTCTGAAGTTTGAACCTTTTCTTAAGAAACACCCTCTATATCTCAAACTTTCAAACTTCTTAATCATAACACATTTGTAATCTTATTGTTGTACTCAATGTTGTTTCTTTTTGTCGTGGAAAAAAAATGGCTCTCAATATTTTAAATTAATGTTAATACTAATGTGCAATAAATTAACATTTATGTTTAAACATTTTGCATAAACACTAGAAGAGATTTCTGTTATTCCATAGACTGAAACTTTAAAATAAGTTATGGGTATATAAAGTTATATAACGAAATAAAAAATGATTGTCATTTTATCATAGATTAGTTTTACTGGTAGAAAAATTCCTGTTTTTTTCTGAATGAAAATTAATTTAATTTTTTACTAAACCAAAATTTTCAGCTTCTGATAAGGAGAAAAGGTGCTTTTATTAAATAGAAAATATGTTTCCATTAATGTTTCTTTATGTATAATTTTTAATGGGTGGGCATCATACAATTATAAGAATTAAATATTTTTACTTCATTTACACTCAGTAAGGCAAAAGTATCATCAGTTGGGAGGCAAGAATACTTTGAGTAAGGAGGTATAGTTAGTTTGAAAGTGTTACATGAATGAGCACTTGGTACATAAAGCTGTTGGCTTTTTGACAGGTGGAGGTCCCTGCTTCACAGGTTCGGGTCCTATTCAGCTGTGGCAGTTCCTGCTGGAACTACTGACAGATAAATCATGTCAGGGCTTTATCTCGTGGACCGGAGACGGTTGGGAATTCAAGCTGACCGATCCCGACGAGGTCGCCCGCCGTTGGGGCATCCGCAAGAACAAGCCCAAAATGAACTACGAGAAGCTCAGCCGTGGTCTGCGCTACTACTACGACAAGAACATCATCCACAAAACTGCCGGCAAGCGCTACGTCTACCGCTTTGTCTGTGACCTGCAATCACTTCTTGGGTCAGTGAAATAATTTTCTGAACCAGCTGTTTTTCTCAGTAGGTTAGATTGAAATGTGTTCTTACTATAGAAATAAGAAACATTAGCTTTAATGCCACAAATGCAAGTGTAATGTTTCTTTTTATGCTAGAGTTATTGTTCATCTGCTTTAGCAAAGTTCTGCAGGTATTTGTCTTAATCTCAAAAATTATAAAAATGTCACAGTCTTAATTTTATTGGTGCAGATTTAATGATTATTGAAATGGCCAGTTCTGATGTGTAATGTGGAACTACAGTTTCAAAAATTATGAAAATGTTTTCAATGTTATTTGTGTTAGATACCAGTTAGTAAAAAAAGTTGAAGCAGATAATCCAAAAAATTAGAGGCATCGCACACATCGTATGGTTGCTCTAATCTACTCAAAATACACAAACCTTATTTTAATAAGGACAATTAACCAAAGAGGAAGATGGCAGGAAGATCTACAAATGATCATTTATTAACACAAAAAATTGTAGTTTGTAAACAAGAAGGGAAGAGATAGGTAGTCACTAATGATCTAGGGGAAATTGTACAATGGCTTCGCAACATTGAGTATACAGAAGGAGACAAAAGATCCAGTTACCTACAACAGTGCCAGATCTAGGGGAGCAGGAGGGCTGGGAGAGAACTGCAGCACTCAAACATTTTTAAAGGGCAGCAACTCTGTGTGGTGATGACATAATTTGTAGATCGTGGCCTTCAGTTATTTGACATATGCATACATACAGTAAACTAAGTATTAAGATGGTGTAAAAAATTAAGAAGTACATCTACTCTATAGGAAGATCATCTCGTTCTTTAATACTTCTAAGGCCCTTCAAACTCAACAGAAATTCTTCAAACTCTGTGGAGCAAACCATTACGGTCAAATACAGGCCAGGTTCATATTTCAGCCAGATCAGGTCACGCGGTCATAAGCTGTGACACTACAAATTCTGACCATAGACAAAGTTGGCATTTACCTACCTGAACCTTTCAGCCAATTGTGAACAATTCTGTACCTGTGACCATATTCAAAACACAATCATGAGTTTATTTCTAGTTTAGATATGGAAGATCTAAGTCAGGAATGTTGCCTGCCCCTGTTGTGTTTTATATCTAAGGAGATATTTGGCTGTATGGAGAAGGAAATGTATGAACATCATGCTTCAAGTTGTGAACCATTCAGAGTTCAATTTGTATTGTGCATTAGTGTTAGTAGAAGACCCGAGTAATCAGATATATGAGTGAAGAAACTTAAAAATTAATATGAAAAGTAAGATCTCTCAGTGAAAATTGTCAACAGTTGATACTTGGTGGTTGCTAATAAGAATAAAACAAATATACAACTTGATAACAAATATAATATGACTTGAAATGAAGTCTTCACAGGTATACCGCCGGATAGTGTTTTGAAAACACGATATTTCGACGACTAGCTCCATCGTCTTCATCAGGTGTCGAGACATCTGCACAGGTCAGCTGACCGTCGGATACTGTGACAGCCCTAACTAACTAACACTGGAGGTTTTCATCATTGTGGGCAAGCCCGCGAAGATGATGGACGCTATTGGCATTTCCTGCCACTCCATCCTGCTGCTTCATTTTCGGTGTTTATTTGGCGAGGTCAGGCTGGCTGGCAAGCAATGGGTCAGGGAGACTACTTAGCTCATCAAAACAAACGGCTACTGGAGTTTGGCCACCAGCTGCGACACCATAGTCAGAGCTCCTTAAAGTACTTGGAGTACAGCTGTTAGCTGCGCGTGGCAATTGGCCGGGACAGAGTGCGACACGCCAGGTCCGGCCATCTGCCGCCGCTGTACTGGTGGCTGGGCTCAGGTCCTTATATAGGCCTATGGCTCTCTCCGATGCCCATGCCCAGCGTCTGGCAGTGAGTGGGCGGGGTTACAGTTGCTCGTTGCAAGCCGAGGAAGGAACTCAGAGTTCCTGGAATTTACAGCATCCCATGCGAGTGTGGAAAGTGCTACAACAGTCAAACCACCTGCACTGTACTTAACTGGTGTGAAGAACATAAATGCTATCTTCGCCTGGGACAGTATAGAAAGTCAGCGATCGCTGAGCATGTATACAACCATGGCCACAGGGTTGTCTTCAATGACATTACGATATTGGCTAGGCCCTTATACTTTCGGAATTCCATAGTCAAAGAAGCGCTTGAAATTCGATTGGCTGATACCTAAAACAGAGATAGTGGGCTATGTCTTAGCGAGGCATGGAAACCAGCCTTGGCAACGCTATGCAGAGAGCGTGGCACAAATGTTCAGCAACCACCACAAACGGCCAAATATTAACTTCCTCGGCCCACAATGAACAACTGTAGCCCTGCCGGGCGCGGGCATCAGAGAGAGCCATTGGTCTATATAAGGAGGTGCAGCACCTGAATAACACCATACCTTCCATAACTTCCATAAAAAACCAGCCCGAAACCCCCTATTTCGTCATAAGTTAGCGAGCTATAATGCTCTGGCACCTTAAAAACTATATGGGCGCAAGCCCAACCATATGTCTGTCTGTCTGGCTGTCTCAGTAGCCAACGGTCAGCCGACCTGTGCAGATGTCTCGACACTTGATGAAGACGACAGAGCTAGCTGTCGAAATATTGTATTTTTAAAACACTATCTGGTGGTATATCATTTCGAGCATACGCCGGGAAAGTCTCCGTTCTTACATAATATGACTTGCAAAACACTGAATAGCTTTTGATATTAACAAACAACTTCATGTAACAATAAGATATGGTGACAGATAAACAGAGGAAAGTGAAAATCCAAGTGCTTTTATTCACTCCTGTGAGAAAAAAAGGAATTGTGAAAATTAACAATAATGAGGGAACTCGTGACAAACAAATGAACTCCACACATACATAGTATTTTGGTTTACATTAATCATGTAAGAGAGTAATTAAAATATACATCAAGGTTGATAAGTGCACCCACTGTAAACCCTAAAAAGTATTCTTTCATTCATATGGTAGAGTATACCTTTGATCTTACCATATGCTTCATTTACCATTTCATACAGCCAAGGGGTCACCCAAATCATTGAGTGCTTGATTTTTGTTGTCAATCCTGTTATCATCTTTGTTAAGTAATGGATTTAATTTCCTTGTTCTTGAATGAATTCAAATTGCTTTAAAGCATTTTCCTTTTTATTATTACTGTCAGAAAGAATGAAAAGATACATGTGTTTGTTATGATTAGTGTAATGTTGTATGGAAAAGCAATATGGAATCTAAACAAAATAAGTTGAAGCAAACTTTTTACTTTTTTTTTTTTTTAACCCACACACACACACCAATGTAATCCTTAAGAAACATACATGAAGAATAGTGGAAACACAGCACATAATCAAATTCTGGCTGTATCATGACTAAACATGTATTCATAACTCAAATTTTGGACTGTAGACTGTACCTGAAATAAGATGACATAGGCCACACACTGACATATACGGGATAAAGATTGGAATCCAAAACAATTGGAAAGCAATATGGACCAATCAGAATGGTACGAGATAAACTTTTCCTTGATATCTTAAAAAAATCTATCTGACTACAAATGACTGTGATGAGAAATTTATTGCTTAGTGATGTGAAATTTTAGTAAATTATTAAATTTAGAAGCATTTCCTTTAAAACAATTGGCCAGCAGTAATCCATTTTAATATTCAATTTCATTCAGGGAGGAGTGGTGAATTACATTTGTGAGCTGAAAAATCCTTTTATTTTGATTTTAATTATTTATTTTTATGGTGTTTTTTCCCCCCAGCTGTTCACCAGAGGAAGTTCATGCAGCCGTTGAACTGAAGCCAGAGAAGAAGGAAGATGACTGAGAATGCTGTTGCTGTTTACTAAATGGTATTTACTGAATGATGTTACCACATCAGCAGTTTATGCAAATGGAGAGAAATGAAAAAACAAAAGTGCATATCCCAGTTCATTAATTTAAACTAGTTTACAGATTCATATTATCTGCTATGCTGGCTCCCAGAATGTCTCGTTTTAAGAGATGTGAACATAAGCCTATTATTCAGACGATGATGAGGATATGTACAACAAGAGATGGCACTCGGTGTGATAACGCTCTCTGTTGAAAATGTGAAAGTAAGGGCAGATTAATACAGTCAAAGTGATTGTGGACGTGTAATTGGCCCTCTGTTATGTTATTAGGTAATAAAGCTTAAACTGTTGTGTTAATAGAGGTTTTCTTTCTTTTTTCTTTTTTTTAAAAAATAAATAAATAAAAACATGGTCACAAATTGTGAATGTGTAAGTTTTATTGTGAAGTGTTAATTGTATCACTACAACAAGTGCCTTGTAAATATACGTTACACCATTTTTTACTTCCCAGTTATGGGAAGCTAACAGATTTTTTTTTGTGATTTTATATGATGCTAAATATTGTGGTGTCAATTTTTTTCTAACTATAAGATGTAATTTTTCCATTAATAGAGAGTGTAATATATCGTTATCTGCATATAACTGTTGTGATTCTGCAAGAAATTAAAATCAGTTATGTAGCCTTGCGTTACCTCTCCCATACTACACCCAATAGTCAAAAGTTTTAGAGTTTGGCAAGTAGAATGTAAACCATGTAAGGTTTTTTCTTACCCTCATTTTTTTATATATATATTATGTAGCTAAGTTTTACAAACCTTGGAATACCTTTTATTTAAAGGTAATGTTAATAAAAGGGTTCAAAATAGGGTAGGGGACCCAAAAGAATTTCAGCAATAATATTGTTATATCAGTTTTTATTAACCACACCTAAACATATGTGCAATCATATAATGTAGGTGAAGAGTTGGTTTATAAGTGAAACTGTGTTTTGTGGGATGAGGTTCGCATTGGCAATGTTAAGGTTCTGATATATGATTCTGCAAGTCCTGTAAACAATCTCTAAGCCTTTGTAATTTTGTTTTTATCACACGGCATCTTAATTTGTCAGACAAGTGCACCCTGTTGATAAACAGTGCATATTGCACTACAGACTTGTAACAGATACTTGTGCTGACCGATCTCTGGTGCCAAAATACTGGTCCTGCAGAATTATTAGTGATTTAATATTTCATCCTAGATGCTTCCACTGAATATTCATTTCACTAGTTTTATTTTATCATTTCATGAAATTGCATCCACAAAGCAGAAAATTTGGAATAATTGTATGACTATCATTAAAATTTTTTGGCTACGTTTATAAATTTTAACTCTTGTGACATATTGATAAAAACAATACACTGCTGTGTTTAAATGATGGTGTCTGAAGCAAAGTTGTACGAGTAATTTAGTGCAAAATACTAATATGGTTTCATATTGAATGAATGTGCAGCTGACTGCAGAGTGGAGCAACTGGTTTCAAAACCAAGTAATGTTGAACATTTTTTATTTATTACATACCTTCCAAAATGGCCACACTAAGCTTAGGCTGCTGTCAACAATGAGCACAGCAATTCTTTCCAAATGTTAGAGTACTTTGGGTTTATCCTGCACTTTAAAATTATATATCTATCCCACTGTGGCTTAATATCAGGTATAAGTAGCATAACATACCTTCTAAAGATTTGTCATTGTAAATCATTATTTCTGGTGATTATTCTCACAACAAGCAATAACTTCCAATAAATGCTAGTATAATTCATTGCAACAAGTATTCTGTGATTAATTCTGTAATTCTTGTGGATGCAATTGACTTAAAATTGCAGTTCATATTTTATCTTATGTCATTATGTAAATACAATTAGTATAATTTTAATTATTTTAATTGCTGGTTGAAACGTTGCTATTTTACGTGCTAACAGTTGTTTTTACACTTGTAAATGATGTCTTCAGCAACTTCAATTTCATATACACATTTTATTTATATAGTGAAATCAAGAAGTTTTTATTAAAAAATCAGAATCGTAGACTTTCTCAGTATTAAATTTCAAATTTCGATGTTTTTAATAAAATTATTGTACATGAAATGTGGTCCTCAGTTGAATTCTGTATTTAACCTGACATGCCAGTCTGAACTATTTATAGTGGTTGTGATTTAACCACACTCAATTTTACTCATAGGACGCACAAAAAGAAATGTATTTTTATAAGATTTAAATGTTTCATTTGATGTGAAAATTTGAGAAGATATTTCTGAACACTATTTGAACTAAGTCAGTATTTGGGTTTAATGTGATTATTATATGTGTGAATGAAGGTTACTATGTACAGTGATCATAGTTCCATCATCTATGCTTTTTACACCAAAGGAAAAAAATATTATATTGGGACAATTGAATAGTAGATACTATTTGAATGTTTGAGTGAATGGCTGTTTAGCGCTTGATTGAAAGGTTAAAGTAATTGGGACAGCATTGTAAATTTCTATATATGATGGTTAGAAATAAATTATATTCATTTAAAAAAAAGCTCTGTACTTACAAATTAAAGAGCAAAATAAAGTTGATTCCACAGCTAAATTTATCTACTGTTGACAAATGTATCTTATTTCTCAATAATTTTTACTTTTGTTGCATGTAGAAGTGTGTCTTTAATAGCATTTCTGTTTATATATATATATATATAAATGTCCCTTATCAAAAACAGTTACATCTGTAAATACTTATGTGAATTAAGAAAAGTTTTGATTAGATGTGATACAACACACACAGATGTGATTGACAATTGCTCTTTTTAAAAGTTTCTAAAAGCATTTTCCAAACTGTGCATACAGTATTTTATTTATTTATTTTATGTCAGAAACGTACATAGTTATATAATAACAAACATCCAATTGAACTAGATCCAAACTTGGTAACTTCCAGTGTATTTTCCAAGGCCTGATATAAGTCATTTACCATGCAGCAGGTTGGACACTGTCGACATTGAACCATGTGTTGAACAGTCTGATCCACACTGCAGTTGCACTTGAAGTTATCGACCTCTGAAAATCCCCGTCTTGGGGAGCATGCACAAACTACGTGGCTCGGTCCAGGGGGGGGGGAGGCTAAGTTGGGCTACGTGGCAGGAGGGGGGGGGGGGTTTTGAGCCAGGCCACGTAGCTTTCCTTTCATAACATTTTTCACAGTTAAAATGATGAACAGAACTCACAACAGCATGTGAATATTTATTTCCCCTCAACTAATTATCTCCTTATGTAATTTACAATGGTCTGACAAGAGAAAACGGTACAAAATGTCTTCTGGAATCAAAAGGGAAGAAAGCTAAATGCTACATGGGGGGGGGAGGGTGGGTTGTTCACAGGAGGCCAAAATGGAGCTACATGGTTTATGCACGCTCCCTTGCTAGTTTAACCTTGGATCTGCCCATTCATGAGCTCAGCTTATTCATAAACTTCCATATCAACCAGTCAGGTGACAAAGTTTCAGACCAGCCAGGAGGAAGAGAAGCCTTATCTTCCCTCTGTTGTAATCTGGCTTTAACATAGGGTTACTAGAATTTTTTCTCCAAATTCGGGGGACACTTCACAACTTTTTCACCAAATTCTGGGGACGCTTTCAGAATTTGTCCTAATTATGCCTTGTACTTTTACACGTTATACGATTAAAGGCTGGGTAAACTTAAAAGCCACATATTGTTTATATTTTGTATTTTAAATGAGTATTACAGACAGCCATGTTGCACACAGCAAAGAGACTTGATTTTCCAAAGCTGTTGTGTCCAAAACGCAGTATCCTTGTAATTTTCTTTTATTCCTAGACACGTACAAGGAAAGAAGTGCGCTTCATATCTCTTGCTTTAAATGAATGCATTAGCAAATCACAGCTTTTAAAGAATTCTCGCTTGATAAAAAAAAAAAAAAACTCTGAGGAAAACAGTAAGAATCTGGGGACATTGCGGGGACGAAATCTGTCCGGGGACAGAGAGCTAAATATGGGGACTGTCCCCGGCAAACGGTGGCGTCTGGTAATCCTACTTTAACAGACATAGTCATTAAGTTCCTTTGATGTTCTTAGGTAACTTTTCCTGGACTTCAATGTTTGCATTCACAGGAAATGCCCATATAATAAACGACTTCTTTCATGAGCCACTTAATTCTTTCCTTGTTTTCTGTTATTTTTTGCATACAGAATCACGAGGAAATCAACAGAATAGATTACTAACAGATATTTGTAGAGTGAGCAACTTTGTTATAGACATCTGGGTTTTAACACACGTGTTGGAGAATTTTATGTAAGGGCTACTCAGCTTGTACCATAGAATACTTTGAAGGAAGGAAGATAGTTGAACTAGCAGCCAAAATTGTTTTTGCAACAGAACACAGAGGTACAAATCTTGAAGATTTCATTCCAATCGTATGCCAGGAAAACCTTCATTCTTAAATGTTAAAAGTTGATTATTTAACTGATGGATATGAAAATTAATGAGATCTTAAAATCGGTCACTAAAATCGCCCCAAATTTTTGCTGAGCAACAACCTCAGTAAACAAATGGAGGTTTCTTAACATATTCATTAATTTATTAATATTACATATTAGCCAAAAGAAAAAACTAATAAACAGACTATTCTAATAGGAATATTAGTTTTGATGTAACTGAGAAGTTGGGGGCAAAGTGTCTTTTTATGGTAGAGAATCTAGTTATCCCTGTTAAACTATTAGACAAATGCTTTTACATTATGTTCTGTGGTACCATTAACCAGAAATAAATTTAAAAAAAGTGAATGGTAGCCTTTTGAATGCACTGTTAGAAATTACAAAATGTAGATACAGAAACAGCAGATGGAGTAATTTGAAAGAATATAAGACTATGATTTTAATAATGGCACCCGTGATGTATTTTCAGTAAAGTGACTAACTCTTAAGAAGTATAATGTTGTACAATCACCTGCAAATTTTTACAATCTCCTCAGATTAGCAGAAGGGCAATAAAGCAAGAAAAATGATAACCAGATCTCTGCTGTATAATGTTCATTCAGATGTATAAAGATAACAGTTTTAGAAGGAATATAATTAGGTTTTTAGGTGAATATATAAATAAATAAAGACAAAGCATCCATAACTTGTCATAGATGTATGAATGGTGCAGATAAAAAAAATCTCAAAATGTGGAGCAACCAATGAAATTTTCAGCATCAGAGAACATGACAGCATATGGGTGCAGTGAGAGCAACAATTGATGGGCTGAGGAGAGAGTAGGTAACAGAAGAAAAAAGTGTATTCATCATATGAGGGGGAGGGGAAAGAAAATAGGAGTGACCCGGTACATACTGGCAGGCCACTTCCTAGATAGAGGAGGACTTTTAATAATGTGAATATAAGTTGTAACTGTTACTTTTGAAGGGTATGAATTCAAACTAGTGTAGCAAATAGCACAGTGTAGTAAATGTTGGCACATGATATGATGTGAATGCTCTTGTAACAGGTGTGATTGGTGCATACAATATAGCAAGTGTTAAGGATGCTCTGTTTGTACTTACTTACTTAGACCAAGAGTGGGTGAGGAGGTAGGAGATTTAGCAAGTCCTGGGAAGGGCAGGAAAGATTTGTGAGAGATTCTCAATGTCAAAAAAAAGGGGGGGGGATGTGGCTAGTATAGGTAAGTTTTTGAGACTGTTGTTGGATTGCACTAATGGAATGCAGTGCAGGAAAGTTGTTTACACATCAGTTCAATGGATATGATGTTGGTGATATTATTGGAATAATTTGCGATGGGCAAATTACATATGTATAATGAAATATGGCATGTTGGCAATATCCTTAATTACTTGCTTTCCAGTTTCATTTTAAAAAAAATCTTTTCGGGTCTTTGAGTGCAATTCCACCAACCACCACCTGCTTTAACCTTTTATGAATTTTAGTTCTAATTTTTTTCAGTGTTTCTTGTAAATTATTCAAAATTTCTTCATTTAAAAAGAATACTTTGCCTCTCTCTTTCACCTGAAATCAAGTGCCAGCTTTCTTCCTATGTACCACTCTAATTCTTCTACCAATATTCATCCAAACCTCATGGGCAATGTATGCCTTCACCCTTTCAGCACTCTCTTCACTCATTTCCTGTCTTCCTACTACTCCCAAACCAGTTAATATTAGTTAATTATTGTGTTCAGCTGTAATTTCCGCAGTCAATTCTAATTCCACACTTTACACCCTCTCCAACTCCTGTATATGATATCCAAAATGTGGGTCCCATACATTATCAAATTTAAGCAATGATCTGAACAATGTTTCATAACCCAATGCACTGACTTGTGCCTTCTCCAACAAATAAAGGATTTCGAGACCTTTCGTACCATCTGTCAATTAAGTTTACTATCGAATGTTATGTTAAGATATCGTGCTAAATAAGGTAAAAACTATTGGAGTGGATGAAAAAGCGTTTCACTGGGTACAAGAATTCTTGAAAGTTAAAAAGCAAAAAAATCAGGGTAGGGAAAGCAGTATCGAAAGAAGTGGAAGTAAAAAATGGTAGTGCCATGGGGTAGCATATTGGGACCATCACTGTTTATTATTCTAATGAATGATTGTGTTGATGGTTTACTAACAGAAGTTATGTTGTTTGTAGATGACATTACGCTATATAGTAGGGTCAAAACTGTGCAAGACTGAACAGTATGTGCAGGGGCGGCCCTAGGGCAGTGCGAGCGGTGTGACCGCACCGGGTGCCACATATGGGGGGCACCGAAAATGCAGCGAGAGATCGTCTGCGAAAAAATAACTTCTATGATAACCCAGTTAGCTGTTAACATATTTTTTTAAATACACTAATCATCCAGAAGATTTTATAAACATAAGATCCTCCGCTTAGTTATAGTCTGAGTCAGCTCGAGTAAATCCATTCAAAAACAACCACAACTCGCCCCCTAATTAGCACTCTCCGGTGCTGCGCCGCGCCTACCTCACCTGTTTCCTGCCTTTTCGGCTGTATTCTCGTAGTTCATGCACCAGTGGTGGAGCAACGAATTTTCCGAGCAGGTACAAAGTCCTGTGACTGCCGCCCCTTCTAATATGAATTTGCTGCCCACTTTAAGGTTGCTCTTTGTTTCCGCCCCCTGAAGGTTGTTGCTCAGGGCAGTAGAGCAAAGAAAGGTCACCACCCACGAATTAGTCATTTACCGCCCCTTTAAACATGTTTTTGACGGCCGGGGTAAGTGCCCCGGTTTGCCTCCCTCTAGATCTGGCACAGTCATTTGCATGTGGGTGCATGTGCATTAGGCGAGATTAAACATATTCATCTATTTCCACAATGTTAGATCTTAGGGGATTGAAATCTTTTACAAACATGTAGATACGTCTTTTTTTTTTTTTGTTCAAAATTACTTGAAAATTTTTTAGATTTGAGAAGTCATATGAATTATAGCATTCCTTAGACGAGGCTCATGATAATAAGGAGCAGCATATACAAGATTTTGCTAGGGCCGCAACGTCATCTACACTTCAAAATGGGGTATACCATCCATACCACCACCGTCGCCTTTCCAAAGTACAATTACGATAATATTTAAAAATTGTCGCTCATTGAGCCTGCAGTCAGAGATGAAATAATTATTCGAGCAATGAAAAAATCAAAGAAATAATCATGGACGTCATTTTTCAAATATGTGTTTTCAAAAAGTAATTTAAATGAAGAAACTTATAAAAGAAGATGGCTTGTTTTTTCTAAATCTGCATATAAAGTACATTGCTTATACTATTGTTTATGCAACAGACGGTCTCACTCCTATTCTACATCTACATATATACTCTGCAATTCACAAAATTGTGGGTGGCAGAGGGTGCTCAGCACCAAAGCTAATCTCTTTGTTGTGCATTCCAATCCCTAATGGTACAAGGGAAAAAAGAATTCATATAAGAATCATTGCGGCACCTTATTTCTCTAATCTTATCTATCCTGTCATCT
>JARYHS010015211.1:0-18780 GCA_031002005.1 Vandiemenella viatica
GTTATTGATCGAGTAAGGGAAAGTTTAAAATATTTATTTATTCACATGTATCTATTAATAATATTCATCAACTAATTTTATTGATTGAAGATAATACATATTTTCTGCACAAACACAATGTCTAGTAGAACTTGAATGGTTTAATCATTTTTAAAGTTGAATATCACATATTCAGTGTTCATATTTGACTAAATCAGTGATCATGACATTACAGAATAGCCACCATTTTTTATAGTAAACTGACAATTTTAAATAAAATAAACGAAGAAATCGATTAAATTCTTAGAAATCTTAATCGATAATAACCAATTCAATTAGCTGTTATTGAACCCTTTAACGTGAAATGAGAAAAAAATCTGTCAACGTCAATATTTCCTATGCAGTAACAGTAAATACTACTGAAATAAGGTAGAAATATATTTCGAAAAGTGTAAGTGGCTTAGTATTTGAGTTATCATCTTTTCACTAATTGAAACTCGATTCTACTGAAGCACTAGAAAAAACCACTAGGAAAAACCACTAGTCACTAAAAGCAATATTTCTCCACTAAAAGAGGGAATAGAAACCACCAGTTTTTGTGTAAAATCCACTAAGTTGGCAACACTCAAAACGCATTCATGTTGTTCTTCAAACCCCCTATTTACATGATTTAAGTTCTTGTGACTTTTTTACTTCTTCCGCAGTTGAAACATGTCTTAAGGACGTGATTTTGGAACTCTGGAGAGCATTCAAAAGACTGTGACCGACCAGTTAACAGCCCTGCCAGTTGAAGCCTTCCAGCGCTGCTACTATGAGTGGAAACGACGACTCCGCCTGTGTACAGCTGCCCAATAATATTGTTGTTTGGAAATAATAAAAACTTTGGTAACTTAAAGATCAGTCTCGTTACTTTCCCCACACATCTCGTACTTGTACAGTTGTCGTTTGAATCGCAGGTGTCGCCACTCACCCGTCAATGAAGGGCACCTGGTCCAGCACGTCGGAGCCCTTGAAGGCGGCGCAGCCAGCGGCGGCCACGACCAGCAAAGCCGTCTCCAGAGCACCTGCAACAGAGTCCCCTCAGCCACTGTAAATACGAAGGCGAATCACGAAGCAAGTCACACTGCACACAGGCTACGCGGCTGTCCGATTCCAGATGCGTTATGTAACCACCTGGAGACAGCTTCTTTCACCTCCTCATCATTTCGGAATCGTCGTCTACCGAGATCCTTTTTCAACTTACTTAACACATTTATTTATTTATTTATTTCCATCTACATTTGACCCAGCATCTAGAGGCTAAACTGGGCCGCTAATCTTCCCTTAAGACCATGTTTAAAAAAAACACAAATTATGTTAAATGCTATTAATGTAAATAATCCCATAAATGCGGTAGCAACTAAAACATGAAAAAGTTACAGTTAAATATCTAATCCTAATAGATCAGCACTACAAAACTACACTAAACAAAACCGAAAAAATTAAATTTACTCCTAATCCTACTCATTGAACTAGGTACTAAACAGTTCTTTGACTGTCCAACTTGTGAATGAAGTCTCGTTCTTATCCTCACATCCAGGTGGTTGGTCGAAGGGTGATTGTGTGACGTGAGACCATAGCTCTCACTCCTGGTGTCGACTGCGGCGGAGACCCCAGCTCTTCAGGAAGCTGCCCTCCTGGAATACATGAAGTACTCCAGCAGTCACTCAGAAGTGAGATTCCTCTGGAAAACGCAGAGGTGGCTACAGCAGGTCATGATGGATGTCTACGTCGGTTTGCGCCCTCAGCTTTCTTCCGCTCCAGATATTTCTGCTTTTCAATTTGAGAGGCTATTTCCGCACCTTCATTTAGATAGTGCCATAGTCTCTCTGAACGCAGTATGTCAAAAATCCTCAGACCTTGTAGCTGTTGTTGCTGAGTGATTCTCACCTCTGCTGTTGTTCTGCATTCCCACACCACGTGCTCTGGTGTGCTTTCCTCGCCACACTCGCAGTTACTAGTTGCTGTAAGTCCACGTTGGTTTAAGAAGCTTCTGTATGGTTTACTGAACACATGATAATCGTACGGCGCTGAGTCTGGACTGTATGGTGGATGTTGCCACAACTCCCACTTGAATCGCTGCAGAAGTTCGGACGTTTGGCCGGCCATTTCTGGTCTTGCGTTATCTTGCAACAAAATCACGCCGACACACAATTTTCCCCGCCGCTTTTCCTTAATTGCCTTACACAGCGATGAGGAGGTGAAAGCAACTGTCTCCAGGTGGTTACATAGGGTGGAGGTAATTTCTAGGCATCTGGTTGACCGTTCCGAGAAATGTTTAAAGTCTCTTGTGGACTATCTAGAAAAGTGAACTAACATTGTATGTTGCCTATATGTACGTGGTCTCATAAATGGCCACAACTTGGAAGTGTACCTTACATTTTGATTCGATCTCGTATATCTACCACGTTACTTCTGTCATATGTATCCTTTCCTTTTTAATTTAGATCGGTGACAGTATAAGTCAAGTTCCTGTAGTTCTTAAATATAGCATCATGCGACATTTTTGTTTTTAAAAAAGATTAAGCATTGTTAAAATATAAAATTATTCGTGATGACACATATTAAATTTCCCAACGCGATCTATACGTTGTTCCATTAAAATTCAAAATTAAGCAAAAATAGACACAAAAACTTTATTTCTGATCTATATCCGCCCTGGTAGTTCAGCGGTTAGGCCGTCATTACACTGTAAAAGATCTTTGTCATAGATCTTTTTTAAAAGAATATATTATATCTACTTTATCAAAGAGATTTTATGATATTTTGCCACTCCCATTGCAGTACATAAAAATTTTCATCATAGTTCCCTTAAATGAATGAAGTAAACTTGTAGTATACTTCTGCAGCCGCAGTACGTGCAGCTGTCACAATATGCCTGACTGAAGAAAAGAAGAGAAGTAAACTTATTAGGATTAGTTCGTGAACTGCAAGACTTGATAAGAAAGGAATTTATCAAAGTTTAGTGAAAGAGCTGCAATATTGTAAAAATTATGTTCGAAGGTGCAGTATAGGCCCAATACACTGTTACCGCATTATTTTCAAAAAGTTTATATCAGAATTATTACTCCTGAACCTAACAGTATATACTATTCCGTATCTTCTTCTTCTTCTTTCTAAAGTGGGCTTCTAGGACCACGTTCCACTTTCAATTCTTCATCGTTTGTTGTTGTTTCTTCTTCCTTTCGATCCAATATTTCTTCATCATTTCACTATGTCCCTTCCTTCTCTCATCAGAGCACTACAGAGCATTTCTTTTTCCGTCTATTCCGTGTCTACTTTTACTGTGAATGTGCAATAGACTGTACCCAATTGCTGGTGGTGGATATACACTATTCTGCGGTATAGCATTCCCTCTGCTGTTATTCCAGAAACCTGTCAAGTACTATCTTCTTAGTTCATTAATTATTTTTTCACGTCTTTGAGAGTACAGCCTTCTTTCTTGGAACTAATTACCTTCACAATCGTTGCGTAAATGTCAATCGTTTTATTCATGTTCTTGTAGTCTACATGTTTCTGACTGCACAACTTCTTCTTCTGCTCATACTTAGAAATCAAGATTTTCGTGGATTCAGCAGTCCTAACGAACTTCGGTAACTTGGCTTGCGCCATTTTCTTTGTTTACTTTGGCAGCATGATGAAATCTATATATATAAACATGAATGTATGTTTGTTTGTTTGTTCTTCATACAAATCCACAGTTTCCATCCTATCTCGATGAAACTTTGCACACTTATGATTTGAAACAAGGAGAAAAATACTGTCTACATTTGGATGAAAAATTATCTGTATAAATAATACATGTTGTCTCATAATTTCGAAATACTACTGAATGGCGATGGACAGACGCGATGGATATGGACGTCTGTATACTACTTATTCTGTGTATCGGTCAGACAGATCAGTGGTTAAAGCGTTTGCTTACAAATGTTTGGGTCGTGGTCCCCGGTTCGAATCTCCGTGGAGGCTAAGATTTTTAAAAATTGTTTTTGATCGTAAGAGTCAGGCCTGGGCCGTAGGTTATTCGGATTGAATGTTAAACGGTAGATATCACAAAGTTAGGGGTGCAATGCGAGGCAAATCGTAGGTAGTCTTGCAATTTTGTAGGTGTACACTTTTTACGTTATAATGATTCCTCATGGGTTGTTCGCAGTCAGAGAGAGAGAGAGAGAGAGAGAGAGAGAGAGAGAGAGAGTGTGTGTGTGAACCGCAGTAATATTACTATAAATACGGAAGTAAGTCTGTCTTTTTGTTACGTTTTGACGACCAAATGACTATATCGATGTTGATGGAATTTGTCAAGAAAATCTGTATGAAGGGCACAGGATATTTTCTCAGGTATGTTTAATAGTTGTAGTCACGAAATTTTGAGACCTTATCGAATGGTGACGGAAATATTTTGGAAACTGATTCTCTTCAAGAGACAGGTTCGACGGTAGAATGATGTAGTGATAGCTTTCCTGTCAGATTATGCCGACTCGGTGTTGTTTGGGTCCAATCCTTCGTTACCAACATCTTTCTATATTCAATTCTGGCAAAAGATTCTTAATCCACACGTACGAAGTCGCAGGTACGAGCTAGTCTTTTATAAAATGTAATGCCAACGGACTACATATTATAAAAGAAATTTTGTAAAAGAAACTGTTATAAAATAAGTCCTACTAAGTGGTAATATATTTTATAAACTATCTTTTCTCAAAAATGTTTGACAAAGATTATTTTTTCTTTTTTTTGTTTTACAATGGAATGCCGGCCTTAAGGGGCTTGCTTTAAAAATTTCGTACCTTGGATTCAAATCCCGGATTTGTTAAGAGCTGTATTTGATCATATGAGCCATGCCAGAACGGTACTTGGTTTGCATTGAACGTTAAGCTGAGGGCCAAGAGGAAAGGAACTGGCCGTCCTACCTGTGACACCTTGTGCAATGCTGATTATGCCGCCCCCTCTGTAATTACAACCAGGGGTGGATCTAATAATTTTCCACCCCTTCGAACATCGCCTGCAACAGTAATTGAGCTAAAAAAAAAATTGGCGGAGACAATGGAGTGGCAACTATCGCAGGGCGGCGACTGTCGATCGTTCGATTTTGCCGCGAGTGATCTAATTTCTGTTCAACAGTAAAGACTCGAACTGGAATGAAGCGCTAGACACATCGGCCACGAGGAGGGCCTGCATCGGCTGCTGATGGCTAAACAACACACGGACCTGATCGCTCTGATATGTGTTGTAAAGCTATAAACCGTCCCATTTAATGTTGACCTCGGCTCGCTTTACTGTTATTGAAGACTGATAGAGCTGCGCCTTATAGAAGCAGTATTAAAGTTTTATTACGGATTCTTTCAGTTGTGGCGCAATTAATGTGTTCCTCTACTCAAACTTTTAATGACCTCTAAGTATTGTCTTCATTTCAGATCTGCTAAAACAGTTCTTGTTATGTAAAACAAGAAATTCGAGTGGCAATATTAATAACATAAGAACAAAGTTTCTCTCGGCGTTGAGAATTTCCTCACCAGAAGTTGGCGACCGTGATTGTGATCGCCGAAATATCGCGTGACAACACTTCGTTAACTCGGCTAGTGACCCGAGAGCATTTCGTAAATACTAATATCGTCATACGTACAATCAGAGAGATGATAGAATTTCTTCTTTAATCTGTTAGGGTGCGTGTGTTTATTTGTACATCTGCCACAGAGCAAAATTAGTTGTCCGGCTAATTTGCAGTCCTGGCGTAATTGTATAACAGAACAATCCGAAAATTGCAGCAACAGATCTTCTTAACAATATAAAGGACGTAAATACAACACAGCACCACAAAATACCAAAAGTATAAGACCAGGTCTCAGCTTCGTTCAACGTCATTTTCTGCGGTAGACGACCTAGACATAAAGGCAAAGGGAGTTGATCTGAGGCAGTACTGGAGAACTGGTCTCAAAACTCACTAGATAGCGGAATGCTTAGAACTAAAAGAGTCGCTAGAAATATCAAAAGGAAATAAAACAAAATGGTAAGGTAAGTAATCTAAAATTATTTTAATAATTAGCATTTACATTAAACACAACATTGCATTAAAAATAAACTTCAAATTTCTTCAATCGGTATTTCTTCTGTATCATCTTGGTTTAACGTAGTAGGTGCAAAACTTGCAGATGTGGAAGGAAAAGATGAATCGTCACTTTCAGATTTCAAACAGTATTTAGCATCGTTACCAATTGCAGCAATCACTACAGCCGAAAGTTCGTAACTATAGCAGGATTTTTTTTAACAATTTTTAACTGATTCCTTATAAAAAGAATGCTATCAAGAGTAGTTACAGCTATTCTACTTCTCAGATTGTTTTTAAGAATGTTCACTGTACTGAAAATCCTTTCTACTGCGTCATTCGAGTGATAGGATACGGCTAAATCAGATAACTCCAGAAAGCCATTTATTCCAGCAGCATTCTCGTACTGGGTAAGCCATATTCCGTGTCAGTATATTATGTACACCATTATTTATCCGAGTCATGACAATTCCAATAAAGTTTTTTGAATCTGTGCAAGGATAAATATCACAAAAAATTACCAATTTTTATTTAGCGATAGCAAATATAAGAATACCGCTTTCGAGCTTCAAAGTAACACTAAATCTAGCGAGAAAATCTCTGAGGTGGCAAAATTGGAAAGAATACAGTGGAGACAGTCAGAAAGGGAAGGCTCTATGCCGGAAGACACACAGCAGAAAGACAGAAGCTTCAGTAATAACCATAGCGATGAAGCTTTCATCCATGAACTCCAGTTCATTTAAGTGTTACATAAGATAATGCCACACCATTACTGAGAGACAACAAATAAATGTTCTGTGAGAGTGAGATCATTATGATAAGCGATGTATATTTTGATGAATGATGCCAATGTATGAGTAATTCGTTTCGAACAGTCAGTATGGTAAGATAAAGGTAAAGGCAATGGGTTTTCACCGCTTCAAGGCCGTATTTCCGTAGGACTAGTGGAGGTAGAGCTCTGCATTGCTCTTTCCTGACCGTAGCACTAGAGTGGACGTGTCGTCGTAAGCGAGACGGCCCGGCCATTTTCCTTTACCTTCCTGCGGAGTTTCCTCCAAGGTACTCATTGCACAGCAGACTGTGTGGTGCTGGGGGACCGTTCCGGACGTTCAGCTTCGAGGAGAGATCCTCGGATTCGTCGGGGATCGAACCACGGTCGTCCGAGTCGTAGTCATACGCTCTACTGCCCTAATTACGCGACCGCCAAAAGTCAGTATGAGTGTTCATTAATTGTTCTCGGAAACTAACCGAGTTAAATTGCTGTTTAAACACAATATTTTGACGACTATATGCTCCGTCGTGACCTTCAAGTTTTGAGCGAACAAGTGGTAAGATATGAAGTCTAAAGCTAACCTAGAGCGCGTTGTTTACTGATTGACGTGGCACCGGCAGCGTTGATACGTTTCCTGGCTGGTAGCAATCTCAGACGTTCTTAATTAGCACTCCACAAAGCACAAACCACGGAGCGTTGACGACGAGCAGCCTCAGTACAGCAGCGGACCCAGGACCGAACCCTGTGGTACTCCAGCGAAGACACGATCTCTCCACTCTCACCCTGAATCGCCTGTTTCTGAGGTACCGGCGGATGAGTACGACGTAGGCCTTCGTTATGCCCGCCGTAGCCATCTTAAGCAGTAAGCCCTCATGCCATACTGTATCGAAGGCTTTTGCTGCATATAACCTGTATCCTACCATTACTCATTTGGAATACACAATCCCGGTTTACAGCACTGGAAGCGAGGCAAATCTCAAATGTTTCTGTAATAATGCTGTCTCAAATGCTTCTGGTATTGAATTATTTCACCACACACTACAATCGTCGTAATTCTTAAATGATGTACGCTACTGTGAAAAAAATGTATGGAGAAATGTATCCACGAAAACCAGACAACTTTAAATCCAAACTGAAACAGGTTTTGCTTGAGTAAGCATTTTACTCTGTGAAAGAATCTTCTTCTTGGAATTTGGTAACTATGGACGACAGAGAATGCTGTATTTTTGGTGTATGGAAGGGATAGGTGATAAAGTTAATTACAGTCACTAATATTTCTTTGTGTTGAATGCGCTTATAAATGAAACAATTACGTTATCTGGAAATTGATTCATATACAGTATCTAACACGGGATGATATGTGTTTCCAGTTTATAATATAAATTGATTTTACTAATGTGTTTTTAGTAACTAACTGGTTAAAACTTGCTAGTAATATTAATGATATTGTTAACAGGTGAATGCGCTGTTCCACATCCCAGAGTCTGCTCTCACATGGCGACAAACTGAACACGTCTAATCATCTACTATTGACTTCAGGGAATAAAAAGAACATGAACAACTCTGCCTGTCAATTCCTCATATTTCAATCATGTACAGAGTCATTGGAGACGGTTGAAATTTCAGGATCCATTTTGTAGTTATTATTAATATTATTGATCGCGATGGAGATAACACTCCGGGGGCAATTCCCCAAACCATCTAATTACCTCCTTTTATTTTTCTAAATTATTTTTTACAGTTGGAGTGCTAAATTCCTCCCCCATTTACTTTTCCGATTTAAAAATTTTAATTTTATTCCTTAAGCGTTTTTGGTAAATTATTCATCATTTCACTTGGTAATTTGTTCCAATTCCTGATACCCATACCAACAAAAGAAAATTTTTCGACTCCGTTATACATCGAATCGAGTGCTAGCTTATGGTCATCGGTCATCTTTCCCCTTCCATGCTCTATTCCTAATTCTGTGACCAATATTAACTGAAATTGAATATATTTTACTGTGGAAATTTCTATTTACCCATTCTTTACTATCGCAAAAATTTTTAGTTCTGATTCATTCACTGTTTAAAGTAGTTTGCTTACCATCTCCCTTATTTTAACTATATCCGTTTCTGACTCCTTCACCAACGAAAGAAAATTTTGCCAATTATGCTAATTTGTGGTAAGTGTGATTGCTTCCATTCCACGAAAATACATATCCCAATATTCATGGAGGTCACTTCACCAGCTAAAACCTTAACTTTGCCCACGACTCAAATGTTGGTTGGATCCCCCGAAGGAGTCATACTAAGCCATTGCGTCAGAGGAAAGACGACCAGATCCTTTCTACATCTACATCTATACTCTGCAAATCACAAATACTGTGGGTGGCAGAGGGTGCTAAGCACCAATCCTAATTCTGCGCATTCCAATCCCGAACAGATCGAGGAAAGAAGGAATACATAAATGAATCAGTACGGCATCTTATTTCTCTAATCTTATCCCTCCTGTCATTGCGACCTAAATAGATTGGCGGAAGAAGTATTTCGTTGCACTCGTAACTTAAAGATTTTCGCATATTCTCCAGCAAATTCAAACGAAAACGACGTCGTCTGTCCCCCAAACAATCCCAGCCTAACCCACGAATCAGCTCTGTGACACTTACGTAAGGACTGTAACTAGCAGTCACGAATCGAGCGGCTCTCCTCTGTACTTTCTATAATGTGTCAATCAATCCCTTGCGATACGGATCCCAAATTCCATAACAGTATTCCAAATGCGGACGCACTAGTGTTTTGTACGCTATTTCCTTTGTATGAGCATTACAACTTCTCAAAATACGTCCTATGAATCGTAGTTTGGAATTAGATTTTTTCTGCGATCTACAGTTTAACGTGCAACATGAACCACGGAGCAATATAGCCGACCTCATATGAACACAGACCCTAACAATCCCTACCCACAGCGGGATTCGAACCTGTAATTTTGATCTCTGGTTTCTTACTAGCGGAAGTTGTGAATTGATACCAGCTCTTTTACATTACTTTTAATATTAAATAACGTGTAGAAATATTTGTCTGGTGGTGTGTTTAGCGAATTTGAGCGTAGTAACACTGTGGAGAAAAAGTATCATAGTTTAAATAGTTGAAAAAGGTGTTGGTTCGACAAGCTTGAAACACGCGTGTTTTGTTTACATCATACTAATACCCGTTAAAGGCAATTAATCTTCTATCAGTGAAGGAAACAAGAAGTTACTAACAGGTTTATTGTTAAAATTGGTTTGCTTGCGTGGTAAACGGAGAAAGGTGTGTCTTGTGGAAATTATATTGCAAAATAAGGAAAGGTATTTATAGGTTAAGTTACAAATCTATTCAAGGGCCCGTATTTTGTTTTTGTTTAATATCTCAAAAAAAAAAAAACTTTCAATTTTGTAGCGAGTGATTTATCCACTAGCTACCAGACCGATCGCCATTACACATATTGAACTAAACTAACATTTTCTTCAGCTGTTTGCTATCTTGTAATGACTGAAACCCGACACGTCCATCATACAGTGACTGATGGTAGAGTCGCCTTGTGTTGGCTGTGCTCCACTCACCCATGTCTAGCGTACAGCGTCGCAGGCAGCGTCGACACGAATGGCAGCGGGCCTCATATCAGGATGCGTTACGGATTACTGCAGATAAGGAATAACGACTCCATTCCACCTGTCCACCTACAGACAACAGCAGAGACCAATAGTGATAAGAAATTATAGCGCACAGTGGCAAATAAAACCGAAAGCTACAGGTGAGAGCGTGTATTTGTGTTGTTGTTGTTTTGGGAGCGTTGTAGCCACCATAATCGTGTTGTCATTTGCTGATACCCATGATGTAGTCCCATGAACTACGAGGGAGATGCATTAGCTCTTGCACAATAATACAGGGCACATTCATAGCAGAGTTCCTAATATATATATATATATATATATATATATATATATAAAGGAGGCAACAGATTCTATACTGTGGTAGCGATTATAGGTTTATAAATTCCACTAATATATTTCAGCTTATAACCTACACCTTTCTGCGTATATCTGACTTCAGAAATCTTTTACATAAACTATTACTTTTTACCTTTTCTATAAACAATATTGAAATTCTTCCTCTAGTCATTTAACAACCTCCAGAGAGGAAATACGTGTTTGGAAATATTTTTAATTAATTTAATTTAATTGCAATGGAGTGAACGCTTCAATGACCATTTCCCTACATACCCATCTTCCCTCCCTTTCCTGTACCCTCCTACATTTGCGCTCCAAATTTCAACTTTAAATTCCTTCAACGTTTGTTTGGTAAATTATCAATTATTTCTCTTGGTAACTTATTCCAATCCTTTACACCCTTACCTAAATTAGAGAATCTTCCTTCACCCTTCCTCATCACAAGTATACGGCTTGTACACTCCTCTTCCTGACTTCCAATTAATCCCATTCCAGTTCTTTTACATACTAACTCATATTTCCACTTTTGTCATTCCGGTTATAATTCGTTTCATCCTTATTAACACCTGAAATTAGTTTTTATAGTGTACCTAGAAATATTTTCCGATTTATCCTGTAAAATAAAATCGATCGTACTATAATATCTTTCAGGAATTCTTCCTGTATTATTCAAAACTATCCATTACTTTATACAGTACGAACAATTAATATTTCACAACTTCAATAACAACAGTATTCCGTTTGGCTGGTACGAAATGACATGGTGTTTTTTTTTTTATTTTATTTTTTTACAATTTCATTCCTCCCAGCAGAAGGCTGGGAGGCGGGCTGCTGGAGAGTCATAGGGGACTCTTTTCAGCCAATCGACTACTACGGGGAGGGAAGGGGGATGGAAGGTCGGCCGTGGCCTTCTAGGGAACCATCCCAGCATTCGCCTAATTGTCTGAGGGAAACCACGGAAAACCTCAGACAGGATGGCCGAACCGAGTTTAACCCCGGTCCTCCCGAATGATAGGTAGGAGGCCAATATTGGGTACAAATGTAGACTTTATTCAAAATATACACCATAGGCCTGAGCACAACGATCCCACTGATGAAAAAGCCGCAGGATTCCTTGTTCCCAGAATTCCTGTGGCCGTGACGAGACCCAGTCCTTCACAGCGTCCTCGAGTACGTCGTCCGAATCGAAGCGCTTCCTTTTCAGGTGTTTCTTCAGTGGACCAAACACATGGAAATCGCAGGGCGACATGTCCGGACTGTAGGGCGGATGGTCCAACGTCTTCCACTTCAACTTGGCCAGTTCCATGTGTGTGACTCTTGAGACGTGTGGACGCGCGTTATCATGGAGCAGAACCACATCCTCCGTGAGCAGCCCCGGTCTTTTGTTCTTGATGGACCTGCGTAGGCGTCGGAGTGTCTCACAGTACACATCCCCCACCTGTACGCCATCCTGTCCTCATACGGACTGCCGCATCATTTGGACGCCGCTTTTGATAAGAGCCTCTGCTCTCTACTGTGCATGCGAGCGCCCGCGCATGCTCCGATCCCAGTCAGAGACTCCAATCGCATCCTGAGATGCCTGCTACGTTCTCCCATGGCGGAATATGCAAATATTTAACTCTTACGTTTTAACGTCGTTTTGCACCTTTTCATTTGATCACCCCTCGTATTTAATTAAAATTGCAATGGAGCACACACTACGGTGCCAATTTCCCTACACACCCATCTTCTCCCTTTACTGCACCCACCTATATTTGCCCTCTACAAATTTCAACTTTAAATTCTTTCAACACTTTTGGTAAATTATTCATCATTTCCTTTGGTAACTTATTCCAATCACTGACACCCTTACCTAAAACAGTGAATCTTCTTACATCGTTGTACCTGAAATCGAGTGCCAGCTTGTGGTCTTGGTCATGTTTTCCGTTCCATGCGTTAATTTTATTTCTTAAACCAATATGTTTCCATGCCTCATCACCAGAATACGTCTTGTACACTCCCATGACCCTCATCACCCTCCTCCTGGCTGGCAATGAATCCCATTTATAATATCTGTTACTGATTGCATTATGCGATAATTTCCAGAAACAAATCTAGCATCCATTTTTTGCACCCTCCCCAAGTCCTGTATTTGATACTCAAAATGTGGGTCCCATACTACGCTACCATAGTCAAGCAATGGTCTGATAAAGTTTTGTAACAATAAACCCGACTTTTACCATTTATCAAATATTTTGTATATTTTTCAGAAGTAGAACTGAAAATAAACATTTCTTTTTGCTTGAATATAATTGGAAGATACCATTCAAAGACACAAAACTTGCAGTAAGTTATCAAGCTTTTCTTCTTGGATTAACGGTTGGTTTTCAATTGCACTTGTGATAAACGAATTGTTGCAGCATATCATAGAAGTACAAATCGGTGCATTTTTTTTATTGCTTTACGCCTCGTCGACGGCTAAGGTCATTAGAGGCGGGATGGGACTGGGGACAAGGAACGGGAAGCAATTCGGCCATGACCTTTTTGAAGGAAGCATCCCGGCATTAGCGTGGAGTGATTTGGGGAAACCATGGAAAACCCAAATCTGGATGCTCGGGTGGGGATTCAAACCCGCGTCTTCCCGAATGCGAGGCCAGAGCGTTAACCGTTCATCCACCACGCTCGGTCAATAGGTGCTAAATGTCCTACACACCAGTCTCAGTCCAAAGAGATGAGGATTCCATCCGACTGTGAACCCGAAACCTCGCCATCAGTTTTTTAATAAAATAAAAGAATAAAAATGGTGCAGAAAAATCCTCTACTTCACTGATGTGCAGCCAGGTGTCATTTTATTAGTTTTTATCTTTTGGATTAATAATAATATTTAACTGAATTGCAATGGAGCGTACACTCCGGTGGTAATTTTTCTACACACCTACCTTCCTCCTTTCGTCCACCCACCTACATTTGCCCTTTACAAATTTTAACTTTAAATAATCTCAACGTTTTTGGTAAATTATTCATCACTCTCTCTTGGTAACTTATTCCAATCCCTGACCCCCTTACCTTAAAAAGAGAATCTTCCCACACTCTTGTGTCTGAAATCGAGTGCCAGCTTGTGGCCATGGTCTTCTTATCCCTTCCATGCATTACTTTTAATTCTCACACCAATATCTTTCCATGCCTCATCACCAATATACGCCTTGTACACTCACATCACCCTCTTCACCCTCCACCTGTCTTCAATGGATCCAATTCCAGCTCTTGTATTATATCTGTTACTGATTGCATTCTGCAATAATTTCCAGAAACAAATCTAGCAGCCCTTTTTTTGCACGCTCTCCAAGTACCATATTTGATACTCAATATGTGGGTCCCATACTACACTACCATATTCGAGCAATGGTCTGACAAAAGTTTTGTAACCCAATTCCTTTACTTCTCTCGTACATCCCCTCATCACCCTCTCCAACAAGTGCAGAATTTTGAAACATTTTCCTACCACCTGACCAATGTGTCCTGGATTTGGCGGATTCCTCATAGTTTGTACTCCTTCGTAACATCCCAAGAAAAACGTAGCCCCGTTCCCCCCAATCTATTTTTAAGTTTTACTCGTGTAAATCCCCTATGAAGTGAAAACACGAACAGGTAGAGACGAGAGCGTGCGAGACGTATGCGCTCAAGTCTCTCGGCTCAGAACGGAGCCCTGACGAACCATTCGCCGTCACTTCGGAGCTAGCTATATAGAGAGCGAGTTTGGTTGGTTTTCCCCCACTACCCTTTCGAGTGTGTTATCCTTCAAGGCTATCAGTATCTGCAATCAAGCTGATTTTGCACTTTCTTATTCAATGACGTATTCCCCGAGATCAAAGCTACCAATATCATTAACGGTGTATCTCCCGCTACTCCACTTTTCAGTTATATTTGAAAAATCGAAAAAAATGACGTTGCAGTTGATAAGGACTTTGTTTTTCATTAGATATCTGACGACCCTTGTGATTGCGGGAACTAATTGGGTCACCTGAAAAGGCAAAAATATAGTTGTGTAAAATGAAAGTTCCTAACATCTCGGTACCACTGACAGTTGCAGAGCACTTGCCACCAGGTCACGCAGAGGACAGGAACGTCTGGCGGTCCTTAAATCGATTGCGAACAGGAGTGGGCAGGTCCAATGAAAACCTAATGAGATGGGGTTATACTGATGCTACTAGTATTAAGTGCGAATGTGGTGATGACCAAACCATGAACCATATGCTCGAGTGCCCTATGTGCCCATCATGCTGCAACAAAGATGATCTCACTCCAACTCTCTCTCTAAGAGTCTCACAGAAAACCCAAAGAAATTTTGGTCGTATGTACGAAAAGTTAATTGTACCAACAGCAATATTCCAGCACTAATTCGTGAAGGTTCCGAGGTTAATGAAAGCCGCGATAAAGCTAACGTACTAAATACTGTATTCAAAAATTCATTTACAAATGAACATAAGGATAGTATTCCCGTTTTCCCACGCCGTGGCGAGTCGGTGATGGAATCATTACGAATAGATACTGCAGGTATCGTTAAGCAATTAGAGCTCCTGAAGTGGGGGAAAGCACCGGGCCCGGATGGAATTCCAGTAAGAGTATTTTCAGAGTATGCTGCAGAAATCGGGCCATTTCTGTCTGATATATTCAGTAAATCATTAGAAGAGCGAAAAGTACCTTCAGACTGGAAAATCGCGCAAGTAACTCCGATTTTCAAAAAAGGTGATCGAAGTGATCCTGGGAACTATCGTCCCATATCTATAACATCTGTTTGTAGTAGACTTATGGAGCATATTATATGCTCGAACATTATGAATTTTCTAGATTATAATAATTTGCTTACAACAAATCAACATGGATTTCGGAAGAAAAGATCATGTGAAACACAGCTGGCCCTATTTACACACGACGTAATGAAAGTTATCGATACAGGTTCACAAGTAGATGCAATTTTTTTAGATTTCCAGAAAGCCTTTGTCCCTGTGCCACACAACCGCCTTTTAGCGAAGCTTCGAGCTTACGGTATATCGGATCAGCTTTGCGAATGGATAAAGGATTTTCTAACTGGTCGGTCGCAGTATGTTGTCGTTGAAGGAGAAAGTTCTTCTAATCTAGATGTTACCTCAAGGAAGTGTAATAGGACCACTTCTTTTCTTAATTTTTATAAACGATCTCGGAGACAAAGTGAAAAGCCTTTTTAGATTGTTTGCTGATGATGCGGTTATTTATAGGGAAGTAAGAACTTTGGCCGATTACTTAGAAATTCAGCGCGATCTGGATGATATTTTGGCTTGGTGCGCTGAGTGGCAACTTACTCTAAACTGTAAAAAGTGCAAGACAATGAACATAACTAACAAAAAGAATCCGATTGTTCAGAAATACGAGTTAAACAATACAGTTATTGATATGGTCGATTCTATTAAATATTTGGGAGTAACAGTACAAAGGAACATGAAATGGGACATACACATTAATTCTTTAGTAGGTAGAGCAAATTCTAGGCTGCGATTCATAGGTAGAATCTTGAAAAATTGTAATGAACAAACAAAGGAGATAGCGCACAAATCTCTTGTGCGTCCACATTTGGATTATTGTTGTGCCATTTGGGACCCGTTTCGTAAGGGATTGATCGAAAGTATAGAGAAAGTACAGAGAAGAGCCGCTCGATTCGTGACCGCTTGCTACAGTCCTTATGAAAGCGTCACAGAACTGATTAGTAGATTAGGTTGGGAGTCTCTGGTAGATAGACGATACACGTTTCGTTTAAACTTATTGGAAAACATGCGTACTCCAACTTTCACTCATGAGTGTAGTGAAATACTTCTTCCACCAACCTATTTGAGTCGGAAGGACAGGAAAGATAAAATTAGAGAAATAAGGTGCCGGACTGATTCTTATATGAATTCTTTTTTCCCTCGTACCATTAGGGATTGGAATGGACAGCAAAGAGATTAGCTTTGGTGCTGAGCACCCTCTGCCACCCACAATTTTGTGAATTGCAGAGTATATATGTAGATGTAGATGTAGATGTAGATCTCTTTCGAGATACACGGAATGCACTTGAGGTTGCGAAATACTGGACAAATTGAGTTAAAAGTTATTAATTCACACAAAGTTTTAACTGGGCATTTGATGTTTGTGACTCGAGAATAATAATAATTCGACAAGTTCACATTAATTTGTAACCAACAATTTTAGCTAATGAGGTTTGAATTTAAGAAATCAACTTTATTTGTTTAATGAACTTACAACAACAGGACACAAACTTTAATTAAATTTTATAACCAACGAAAATTGGATCCGGTAAATGTTAAATGTTTATCGAGTCCAATGTTTTAAGAACTTTGCTTATATATTATTCGTATTAGTTATAGTAGCTTGTCAACATCTGATTAAATTTTGGTTGCGTATTTATTGACTCTACACAAGTTGCAGTTCATATTGGTAGTCGTGTAGTTAAGAGAATATTTAGGCTCTTTCGCACAGGTGATCATATTCGTCGGCAGTTATGGTATTCGCGAAATTAAGTCCATAAGGCTGTTGTAGGGCTCACTACCCTCATACCGAAAGATTTTAACGAAAGATTTTTTCCGTGAGGCCACTAAATCCGGTCGAAATTTCGTGGCCGGATCTTTTCCAACCTTGTATTACAACTCGTAAAGATACACCCTTAGATCAAATATTTATGGATATTAATTGAGAACTTGGTACATATAGCTCTTCAGACATCACCATCACATGTTTCAAATATTACACCTGTTTCCATGTAAGCTTCACAGGTGTTCGGCCCGATAGCATCATAAAAACACATCGTGTCCACAGTTGGCTCTGCTGTCTTCATCAGGTGTGGTGACTTGTAGCTTTATTCACCTGAAGCTTTCCGCACCTGATGAAGACAGCAGAGCCAGCTGTAGAAACGTTGTGTTTTTTATGAAGCTATCCAGCTGAACACCCATGAAGCTTACATCGAATCAGTACACCAGGACACCCATCAGGACGAGACCACATGGCCGCATACATGGTCGTTGCCAACACAACTGCTGGTTACCTTTATGAGCCAAGAAGAACTCAAAGATATCAAGAAATTCCTATAAACTAGGAATATAAGATACAGTATGGACCTCCAAGAGAACACTCGAAATTCAGCAACGGCTATTCAACAAAAAGAAGCAACGGCTATTCAACAAAAAGAAGCGTCTCCAAAAGACTCCACCAAGATAGACGAGGGAACACTCCAAGCCGGCAGCTCCACATCACGCCCAGCATCAGACATGAGCAAGCCTACGTCAACCAAGTCCACCGCTTCGGCCAGTAGCCAAGTCACGACCAGGTACGGAATGAATTCGAATAAGCGGCCACACAAGTGGAGACCAATGGAAACAATATAACAATGCCTCCACTGCCAAGTATTCGGGCATAGAGCTTTTGACTATCTTAAGCAAGTGCGCTGCGTTCGCTGTGGAGCGAGCCATAACAACCTGGTTTATGCACGTCCGGGGGAAGCAACACCGATTTGTGCAAACTGTGGTTCTGACCACGCCGCCAGTTACTGGGGTTGCCCCGTGAGAAGCATCATAGGTGTTCAGCTGGATTGCGTCATAAAAAACACTACATTTCCACAGCTGGTTCTGCTGTCTTCATCAGGTGCGGAAAGCTTCAAGTGAAAAAAGCTACAAGTCATCGCACCTGATAAAGACAGCAGAGCCAGCTGTTGAAACCATGTGTTTTTATGACGCTATCCAGCCGAACATCCAAGAAGCTTACATTGAATCAGTGCACCAGGAAAGTCTGCACTCACACATTATACAGGTTGCGAAAAAAGTGTAAAATATCTTAAGTGGTGATAGTATGCAGCTAAATAAGACAAAAATGTCTAATAAACATAGGGTCCCAAACGCATAGTTTCGGAATCCGCAGTGTGACGTCCGTCTACGGCAGTGGATGCCTCAACACTTCGGCGTACGGAATCAGGCACTCTTT
>JARYHS010015213.1:0-25201 GCA_031002005.1 Vandiemenella viatica
CATTGGTTTTACTTGCACGTGAGCAAGCCGCTGCCATTGTTTTGCCAGCGCCTTTTACTTACGTTGCAGCTGTTGGACACCGCTGAGCTGTCAACATGCTGATTTCGCGTGGCGTTGAACTGTGCGGCGAAGCTGGTGACTGCCAAAACCAATCGCAAACCAAATAATTGTTCACAGAGCCAATGTTAGTTTAGCTATTATTGATCCACTTTCACCCACACTCACTAAAACACTAATTTTCCACATTGTGGTCGACCTATTAGAATTGAAGATAACTGATTTTATGTTTTAAATTCTGTGATAACAGGAAACATTCCCACATAAGTCACTCCCATGAGATGTCGCCTTATCTATAAACTGTTGTATATCTCTGAGTTGTTTCATGATACAATATCAGGAAGCCAGTTTCTTTGTCAGACAACCTACATATTTTTAGTAACTGATATTCTGCTCCAGAAACTGAAAGCACATTGTGTTCGACCTATTATAATTGAAGATAACTGATTTTATGTTTAAAATTCTGTGATAACAGGGAACATTCCTCCATAAGTCACTCCCATGAGATGTCGCCCTATCTATTAACTGTTGTATATCTCTGAGTTAGTTTCATGATACAATATCAGGAAGCTAGTTTCTTTGTCAGAGAACCTACATATTTTTAGTAACTGCTATTCTGCTTCAGAAACTCAAAGCACATTGTGGTCGACCCATTAGAATTGAAGATAACTGATTTTATGTTTTAAATTCTGTGATAACAGGGAAAATTCCTCCATAAGTCACTCCCATGAGATGTCACCCTATCTATTAACTGTTGTATATCTCTGAGTTGTTTCATGATACTATATCAGGAAGCCAGTTTCTTTGTCAGACAACCTACATATTTTTTGTAACTGATATTCTGCATCAGAAACTCAAAGCACATTGTGGTCGACCTATTAAAATTGAAGATAACTGATTTTATGTTTAAAATTCTGTGATAATAGGGAACATTCCTACATAAGTCACTCCCATGAGATGTCACTCTATCTATTAACTGTTGTATATCTCTGAGTTAGTTTCATGATACAATATCAGGAATCCAGTTTCTTTGTCAGACAACCTACATACTTTTAGTAACTGATATTCTGCTTCAGAAACTCAAAGCACATTGTGGTCGACCCATTAGAATTGAAGATAACTGATTTTATGTTTTAAATTCTGTGATAACAGGGAACATTCCTCCATAAGTCACTCCCATCAGATGTCGCCCTATCTATTAACTGTTGTATATCTCTGAGTTAGTTTCATGATACTATATCAGGAAGCCTGTTTCTTGGTCAGACAACCTACATATTTTTAGTAACTGATATTCTGCTTCAGAAACTCAAAGCACATTGTGGTCGACCTATTAGAATTGAAGATAACTGATTTTATGTTTTAAATTCTGTGATACCTGGGAACATTCCTACATAAGTCACTCCCATGAGATGTCGCCCTATCTATTAACTGTTGTATATCTCTGAGTTAGTTTCATGATACTATATCAGGAAGCCTGTTTCTTGGTCAGACAACCTACATATTTTTAGTAACTAATATTCTGCTCCAGAAACTCAAAGCACATTGTAGTCGACCTATTAGAATTGAAGATAACTGATTTTATGTTTTAAATTCTGTGATAACAGGGAACATTCCTACATAAGTCACTCCCATGAGATGTCGCCCTATCTATTAACTGTTGTATATCTCTGAGTTAGTTTCATGATATTATATCAGGAAGCCTGTTTCTTTGTCAGACAACCTACATATTTTTAGTAACTGATATTCTGCTCCAGAAACTGAAAGCACATTGTGTTCGACCTATTAGAATTGAAGATAACTGATTTTATGTTTTAAATTCTGTGATAACAGGGAACTTTCCTACATAAGTCACTCCCATGAGATGTCGCCCTATCTATTAACTGTTGTATATCTCTCAGTTAGTTTCATGATATTATATCAGGAAGCCTGTTTCTTTGTCAGACAACCTACATATTTTTAGTAACTGATATTTTGCTCCAGAAACTGAAAGCACATTGTGTTCGACCTATTAGAATTGAAGATAACTGATTTTGTTTTAAATTCTGTGATAACAGGGAACATTCCTACTTAAGTCACTCCCATGAGATGTCGCCCTATCTATTAACTGTTGTATATCTCTGAGTTGTTTCATGATACTATATCAGGAAGCCAGTTTCTTTGTCAGACAACCTACATATTTTTAGTAACTGATATTCTGCTTCAGAAACTAAAAGCACATTGTGTTCGACCTATTAGAATTGAAGATAACTGATTTTGTTTTAAATTCTGTGATAACAGGGAACATTCCTACTTAAGTCACTCCCATGAGATGTCGCCCTATCTATTAACTGTTGTATATCTCTGAGTTGTTTCATGATACTATATCAGGAAGCCAGTTTCTTTGTCAGACAACCTACATATTTTTAGTACTGATATTCCGCTTCAGAAACTAAAAGCACATTGTGTTCGACCTATTAGAATTGAAGATAACTGATTTTGTTTTAAATTCTGTGATAACAGGGAAAATGCCCACTTTAGTCGCTCCCATGAGATGTCGCCCTATCTATTAACTGTTGTATATATCTGAGTTGTTTCATGATACTATATCAGGAAGCCAGTTTCTTTGTCAGACAACCTACATATTTTTAGTAACTGATATTCTGCTTCAGAAACTAAAAGCACATTGTGTTCGACCTATTAGAATTGAAGATAACTGATTTTGTTTTAAATTCTGTGATAACAGGGAACATTCCTACTTAAGTCACTCCCATGAGATATCGCCCTATCTATTAACTGTTGTATATCTCTGAGTTGTTTCATGATACTATATCAGGAAGCCAGTTTCTTTGTCAGACAACCTACATATTTTTAGTAACTGATATTCTGCTTCAGAAACTAAAAGCACATTGTGATCGACCTATTAGAATTGAAGATAACTGATTTTATGTTTTAAATTCTGTGATAACAGGAAACATTCCTACATAAGTCACTCCCATGAGATGTCTCCCTATCTATTAACTGTTGTATATCTCTGAGTTGTTTCATGATACTATATCAGGAAGCCAGTTTCTTTGTCAGACAACCTACATATTTTTAGTAACTGATATTCTGCTTCAGAAACTAAAAGCACATTGTGTTCGACCTATTAGAATTGAAGATAACTGATTTTGTTTTAAATTCTGTGATAACAGGGAACATTCCTACTTAAGTCACTCCCATGAGATGTCGCCCTATCTATTAGCTGTTGTATATCTCTGAGTTGTTTCATGATACTATATCAGGAAGCCAGTTTCTACATATTTTTAGTAACTGATATTCTGCTTCAGAAAATAATAGCACATTGTGTTTGGCCTATTAGAATTGAAGATAACTGATTTTGTTTTAAATTCTGTGATAACAGGGAACATTCCTACTTAAGTCACTCCTATGAGATGTCGCCCTATCTATTAACTGTTGTATATCTCTGAGTTGTTTCATGATACTATATCAGGAAGCCAGTTTCTTTGTCAGACAACCTACATATTTTTAGTAACTGATATTCTGCTTCAGAAACTAAAAGCACATTGTGTTCGACCTATTAGAATTGAAGATAACTGATTTTGTTTTAAATTCTGTGATAACAGGGAACATTCCTACATAAGTCACTCCCATGAGATGTCTCCCTATCTATTAACTGTTGTATATCTCTGAGTTGTTTCATGATACTATATCAGGAAGCCAGTTTCTTTGTCAGACAACCTACATATTTTTAGTAACTGATAATCTGCTTCAGAAACTAAAAGCACATTGTGTTCGACCTATTAGAATTGAAGATAACTGATTTTGTTTTAAATTCTGTGATAACAGGGAAAATTCCTACTTAAGTCACTCCCATGAGAAGTCGCCCTATCTATTAACTGTTGTATATCTCTGAGTTGTTTCATGATACTATATCAGGAAGCCAGTTTCTTTGTCAGACAACCTACATATTTTTAATAACTGATATTCTGCTTCAGAAACTAAAAGCACATTGCGATCGACCTATTAAAATTGAAGATAACTGATTTTGTTTTAAATTCTGTGATAACAGGGAAAATTCCTACTTAAGTCACTCCCATGAGAAGTCGCCCTATCTATTAACTGTTGTATATCTCTGAGTTGTTTCATGATACTATATCAGGAAGCCAGTTTCTTTGTCAGACAACCTACATATTTTTAGTAACTGATATTCTGCTTCAGAAACTAAAAGCACATTGTGTTCGACCTATTAGAATTGAAGATAACTGATTTTATGTTTTAAATTCTGTGATAACAGGAAACATTCCTACATAAGTCACTCCCATGAGATGTCGCCCTATCTATTAACTGTTGTATATCTCTGAGTTGTTTCATGATACTATATCAGGAAGCCAGTTTCTTTGTCAGACAACCTACATATTTTTAGTAACTGATATTCTGCTTCAGAAACTAAAAGCACATTGTGTTCGACCTATTAGAATTGAAGATAACTGATTTTGTTTTAAATTCTGTGATAACAGGTAAAATTCCTACTTAAGTCACTCCCATGAGATGTCGCCCTATCTATTAACTGTTGTATATCTGTGAGTTGTTTCATGATACTATATCAGGAAGGCAGTTTCTTTGTCAGACAACCTACATATTTTTAGTAACTGATATTCTGCTTCAGAAACTAAAAGCACATTGTGTTCGACCTATTAGAATTGAAGATAACTGATTTTATGTTTTAAATTCTGTGATAACAGGAAACATTCCTACATAAGTCACTCCCATGAGATGTCGCCCTATCTATTAACTGTTGTATATCTCTGAGTTGTTTCATGATACTATATCAGGAAGCCAGTTTCTTTGTCAGACAACCTACATACTTTTAGTAACTGATATTCTGCTTCAGAAACTCAAAGCACATTGTGGTCGACCCATTAGAATTGAAGATAACTGATTTTATGTTTTAAATTCTGTGATAACAGGGAACATTCCTCCATAAGTCACTCCCATCAGATGTCGCCCTATCTATTAACTGTTGTATATCTCTGAGTTAGTTTCATGATACTATATCAGGAAGCCTGTTTCTTGGTCAGACAACCTACATATTTTTAGTAACTGATATTCTGCTTCAGAAACTCAAAGCACATTGTGGTCGACCTATTAGAATTGAAGATAACTGATTTTATGTTTTAAATTCTGTGATACCTGGGAACATTCCTACATAAGTCACTCCCATGAGATGTCGCCCTATCTATTAACTGTTGTATATCTCTGAGTTAGTTTCATGATACTATATCAGGAAGCCTGTTTCTTGGTCAGACAACCTACATATTTTTAGTAACTGATATTCTGCTCCAGAAACTCAAAGCACATTGTAGTCGACCTATTAGAATTGAAGATAACTGATTTTATGTTTTAAATTCTGTGATAACAGGGAACATTCCTACATAAGTCACTCCCATGAGATGTCGCCCTATCTATTAACTGTTGTATATCTCTGAGTTAGTTTCATGATATTATATCAGGAAGCCTGTTTCTTTGTCAGACAACCTACATATTTTTAGTAACTGATATTCTGCTCCAGAAACTGAAAGCACATTGTGTTCGACCTATTAGAATTGAAGATAACTGATTTTATGTTTTAAATTCTGTGATAACAGGAAACATTCCTACATAAGTCACTCCCATGAGATGTCGCCCTATCTATTAACTGTTGTATATCTCTGAGTTGTTTGATGATACTATATCAGGAAGCTAGTTTCTTTGTCAGACAACCTACATATTTTTAGTAACTGATAATCTGCTTCAGAAACTAAAAGCACATTGTGTTCGACCTATTAGAATTGAAGATAACTGATTTTGTTTTAAATTCTGTGATAACAGGGAACATTCCTACTTAAGTCACTCCCATGAGAAGTCGCCCTATCTATTAACTGTTGTATATCTCTGAGTTGTTTCATGATACTATATCAGGAAGCCAGTTTCTTTGTCAGACAACCTACATATTTTTAGTAACTGATAATCTGCTTCAGAAACTAAAAGCACATTGTGTTCGACCTATTAGAATTGAAGATAACTGATTTTGTTTTAAATTCTATGATAACAGGGAACATTCCTACTTAAGTCACTCCCATGAGATGTCTCCCTATCTATAAACTGTTGTATATCTCTGAGTTGTTTCATGATACAATATCAGGAAGCCAGTTTCTTTGTCAGACAACCTACATATTTTTAGTAACTGATAATCTGCTTCAGAAACTAAAAGCACATTGTGTTCGACCTATTAGAATTGAAGATAACTGATTTTGTTTTAAATTCTGTGATAACAGGGAAAATTCCTACTTAAGTCACTCCCATGAGAAGTCGCCCTATCTATTAACTGTTGTATATCTCTGAGTTGTTTCATGATACTATATCAGGAAGCCAGTTTCTTTGTCAGACAACCTACATATTTTTAGTAACTGATAATCTGCTTCAGAAACTAAAAGCACATTGTGTTCGACCTATTAGAATTGAAGATAACTGATTTTGTTTTAAATTCTGTGATAACAGAGAACATTCCTACATAAGTCACTTCCATGAGATGTCGCCCTATCTATTAACTGTTGTATATCTCTGAGTTGTTTCATGATACTATATCAGGAAGCCAGTTTCTTTGTCAGACAACCTACATATTTTTAGTAACTGATAATCTGCTTCAGAAACTAAAAGCACATTGTGTTCGACCTATTAGAATTGAAGATAACTGATTTTGTTTTAAATTCTATGATAACAGGGAACATTCCTACTTAAGTCACTCCCATGAGATGTCTCCCTATCTATAAACTGTTGTATATCTCTGAGTTGTTTCATGATACAATATCAGGAAGCCAGTTTCTTTGTCAGACAACCTACATATTTTTTAGTAACTGATAATCTGCTTCAGAAACTAAAAGCACATTGTGTTCGACCTATTAGAATTGAAGATAACTGATTTTGTTTTAAATTCTGTGATAACAGGGAAAATTCCTACTTAAGTCACTCCCATGAGAAGTCGCCCTATCTATTAACTGTTGTATATCTCTGAGTTGTTTCATGATACTATATCAGGAAGCCAGTTTCTTTGTCAGACAACGTACATATTTTTAGTAACTGATAATCTGCTTCAGAAACTAAAAGCACATTGTGTTCGACCTATTAGAATTGAAGATAACTGATTTTGTTTTAAATTCTGTGATAACAGAGAACATTCCTACATAAGTCACTTCCATGAGATGTCGCCCTATCTATTAACTGTTGTATATCTCTGAGTTGTTTCATGATACTATATCAGGAAGCCAGTTTCTTTGTCAGACAACCTACATATTTTTAGTAACTGATAATCTGCTTCAGAAACTAAAAGCACATTGTGGTCGACCTATTAGAATTGAAGATAACTGATTTTGTTTTAAATTCTGTGATAACAGGGAACATTCCTACTTAAGTCACTCCCATGAGAAGTCGCCCTATCTATTAACTGTTGTATATCTCTGAGTTGTTTCATGATACTATATCAGGAAGCCAGTTTCTTTGTCAGACAACCTACATATTTTTAGTAACTGATAATCTGCTTCAGAAACTAAAAGCACATTGTGTTCGACCTATTAGAATTGAAGATAACTGATTTTGTTTTAAATTCTATGATAACAGGGAACATTCCTACTTAAGTCACTCCCATGAGATGTCTCCCTATCTATAAACTGTTGTATATCTCTGAGTTGTTTCATGATACAATATCAGGAAGCAGGTTTCTTTGTCAGACAACCTACATATTTTTAGTAACTGATAATCTGCTTCAGAAACTAAAAGCACATTGTGTTCGACCTATTAGAATTGAAGATAACTGATTTTGTTTTAAATTCTGTGATAACAGGGAAAATTCCTACTTAAGTCACTCCCATGAGAAGTCGCCCTATCTATTAACTGTTGTATATCTCTGAGTTGTTTCATGATACTATATCAGGAAGCCAGTTTCTTTGTCAGACAACCTACATATTTTTAGTAACTGATAATCTGCTTCAGAAACTAAAAGCACATTGTGGTCGACCTATTAGAATTGAAGATAACTGATTTTGTTTTAAATTCTGTGATAACAGGGAACATTCCTACTTAAGTCACTCCCATGAGATGTCGCCCTATCAATTAACTGTTGTATATCTCTGAGTTGTTTGATGATACTATATCAGGAAGCCAGTTTCTTTGTCAGACAACCTACATATTTTTAGTAACTGATATTCTGCTCCAGAAACTAAAAGCACATTGTGTTCGACCTATTAGAATTGAAGATAACTGATTTTATGTTTTAAATTCTGTGATAACAGGGAACATTCCTACATAAGTCACTCCCATGAGATGTCGCCCTATCTATTAACTGTTGTATTTCAAACAGCCCTTCTGGAGACTGAGGAGTCTGAGGTCGATATGGCTGGGCGACAACGCACTGCGCTGTAGCTGTCCTCTGCAGAGACTGCGGGACTACTGCGACGATAAGGTCATCGGCGTTGGCTTCCTAATCTTCTGCCAGGACGCTGCGGGGCAGTCCATCCAGTGGTCCAACATTACTGGCTACTGCCCACCATCACCTCGGGTACAACACATTATTTGTTTCCTGGCTGCTATCAGAAATAACTTTTTTTACTTTCGGTAACTTGATGTAATGTGTCAGAATACAGAATAAGTGTCTAAACGTTGTTAATATGCTAAGGTGGTTAAGAGTCGTATACATTTATTTAAGTAGACGCAGTACGTTAATTAATACACTCCTGGAAATTGAAATAAGAACACATTGACGCCGGTGTGTAAGACCCAGCATACTTGCTCCGGACACTACGAGAGGGCTGTATAAGCAATGATCAAACGCACGGCACAGCGGACACACCAGGAACAGCAGTGTTGGCCGTCGAAGGCCGCTAGCTGCGCAGTGGTTGGGCACCGCCTTAGTCAGTGTCAGCCAGTTTGCCGTGGCATACGGAGCTCCATCTCAGTCTTTAACACTGGTAGCATGCCGCGACAGCGTGTACGTGAACCGTATGTGCAGTTGACGGACTTTGAGCGAGGGCGTATAGTGGGCATGCGGGAGGCCGGGTGGACGTACCGCCGAATTGCTCAACATGTGGGGGGCGAGGTCTCCACAGTACATCGATGTTGTCACCAGTGGTCGGCGGAAGGTGCACGTGCCCGTCGACCTGGGTCCGGATAGCAGCGACGCACGGACGCACGTCAAGACCGTCGGATCCTACGCAGTGCCGTAGGGGACCGCACCGCCACTTCCCGGCCAATTAGGGACACTGTTGCTCCTGGGGTATCAGAGAGGACCATTCGTAACCGTCTCCATGAAGCTGGGCTACGGTCCCTCGCACCGTTAGGTCGTCTTCCGCTCACGCCCCAACATCGTGCAGCCCGCCTCCAGTGGTGTCGCGACAGGCGTGTATTGAGGGACGAATGGAGACGTGTCGTCTTCAGTGATGAGAGTCGCTTCAGCCTTGGTGCCAATGATGGTCGTATGCGTGTTTGGCGCCGTGCAGGTGAGCGCCACAACCAGGAATGCATACGACCGAGGCACACAGGGCCAACACCCGGCATCATGGTGTGGGGAGCGATCTCCTACACTGGCCGTACACCTATGGTGATCGTCGAGGGGACACTGAACAGTGCACGGTACATTCAAACCGTCATCGAACCCATCGTTCTACCATTCCTAGACCGGCAAGGGAACTTGCTGTTCCAACAGGACAATGCACGTCCACATGTATCCCGTGCCACCCAACGTGCTCTAGAAGGTGTAAGTCAACTACCCTGGCCAGCGAGATCTCCGGATCTGTCCCCCATTGAGCATGTTTGGGACTGGATGAAACGTCGTCTCACGCGGTCTGCACGTCCAGCACGAACACTGGTCCAGCTGAGGAGCCAGGTGGAAATGGCTTGGCATGCCGTTCCACAGGACTACATACAGCACCTCTACGATCGTCTCCATGGGAGAATTGCAGCCTGCATTGCTTCGAAAGGAGGATATACACGGTACTAGTGCCGACATTGTGCATGCTCTGTTGCCTGTGTCTATGTGCCTATGGTTCTGTCTGTGTGATCATGTGTTGTATCTGACCCCAGGGATGTGTATATAAAGTTTCCCATTCCTGGGACAATGAATTCACGGTGTTCTTATTTCAATTTCCAGGAGTGTACTATCAATTATTCTGTGAAGTGTAAAAGCTTTAACAACATGTTTACGTGATTGTGGCGCGTAAAACGTTTTTGATCTCTATTTTACCAACATTTCCATCTTCGCGAAACAAAGTTTCCTGAAAATCTTCCTTTTTAATTTTCCCCGCTTCAAAACGTCTCTTCTTCCACCTCTTTTATTTTTTAACTTTAATTTAATTTAATAGCGATTGAACGCTCGCTTCAGGCGCAATTTCATTGTACGATCAGTTTTTTTCTTCTTTCTTGTAGGCCTACCCTCTTACTTTTTGCCCTCTATGTATTTTAATTTAATATTTTCCACGCTTTTGGTAAATTATTATTTACTTCCACTGTTAATTTATTCAAATACCTGATTCTCTTATGTACAAACGTAAATTTTCCAACCCAGCTGTTGCCTTCTCCAGTCAGTGAGGTTGCTTTTAATCCTTATGTCAGGTTGTGGAGTTGGTTTGTTTTATATAAAGAATCTTTTGCTGGCTGAGGAAATATCAAAGGTATTTTTTCTGAATCTTTCCTTGTCCTTTATTTTCAGACCATACAGAGTTACAGTTCTATATTGAGATGACGAGAACCAACGACTGAGCTATACACATCAAAATATTTATGCAAATCTGAACACATAATTCATTGAGAGAGCATTCTCTTCTTACGTGTGTATAAATAATAGACGTGGCACGAAACTTTACGCACCTCCTATCTTGAAACTGTACCTATCTTCATTTGAACTTGGTTTTAAGAATTCAGAAGCATGAAACCTACATCAGGGATTGAAATTAAATTATAGGAGCCCAGACACTGTATCAATATACCAGTAAGAGTATTTTCAGAATACGCGGAAGAAATAGAACCATTTCTGTCAGATATATTTCGTAAATCTTTAGAGGAAAGAAAAGTACCTTCTGACTGGAAAATTGCGCAGGTGATTCCCGTTTTCATGAAAGGAGATCGGAAGAGATCCTAGGAATCATCGTCCGATATCGCTAACATCTAGTTTGCAGTAGAATTCTGGAGCATGTCATATGCTCTAACGTTATGAAGTTCTAGATGAAAACGAGCTACTACAGCATACCAACACGGATTTCGGAAGAACCGATCATGTGAAACGCAATGGCTCTATTTTCGCATGATGTAATGAAAAGTTATTGATGCGGGATCACAAGTTGATGCTATTTTCTTGGATTTTCAGAATGCTTTTGACTCTGTACCACATAACCGACTCTTAGCGAAGATCCGAGCGTACGGTATATCTGATCAGATTTGCGAATGGATACGCGATTTTCTAACTGGTCGGTCACAGTATGTCGTTGTAGACGGGGAAGCCTCTTCTAAACTAGATGTTACTTCGGGCTTCCTCAAGGAAGTGTAATAGGACCACTTCTTTCTTAATTTTATAACGATCTAGTGACAAACGTTAATTGCAGGATGCGATTTTTTGCTGATGATGCACTTATTTATAGGGAAGTGAGTTGCTCCGACGATTGCTTAGAAATTCAGCGCGATCTGGATGTTATTTCGGAATGGTGCCGTGAATGGCAGCTTACACTTAACTGTAAAAAGTGCAAGGCAATGCACATAAGTAATAAAAGACCCACTTGCTCTGGAGTACAAGGTTAACAATTCCGTTGTTGACACTGTAGATTCCCTGAAGTATCTAGGCGTAACAGTAAAAAGCAACATGAAATGGGACTTGCACATAAACTTCCGTTGTAGGAAAAGCTAATTCAAAACTACGATTCATAGGACGTATTTTGAGAAGTTGTAATGCTCATACAAAGGAAATAGCGTAAAAACACTAGTGCGTCCGCATTTGGAATACTGTTGTGGAATTTGGGATCCGTATCGCAAGGGATTGATTGACACATTAGAGAAATTACAGAGAAGAGCCGTCGATTCGTGACCGCTAGTTACAGTCCTTACGTAAGTGGTCACAGAGCTAATTCGTGGGTTGGGCTGGGATTGTTTGGCGGACAGACAACGTCGGTTCTTTTGAATTTGCTGGAGAATATGAGAAATCTTTAAGTTACGAGTGCAAACGAAATACTTCTTCCGCCAACCTATTTAGGTCGCAATGACAGGAGGGATAAGATTAGAGAAATAAGATGCCGTACTGATTCATTTATGTATTCCTTCTTTCTCGATCTGTTCGGGATTGGAATGCGCAGAATTAGGATTGGTGCTTAGCACCCTCTGCCACCCACAGTATTTGTGATTTGCAGAGTATAGATGTAGATGTAGAATATAGAGATGATAACGACGATTATAAACTTTGTCGAGGAATACGCCAGCCATTGACACTAGCTCTGCTAGATTAGAGTGCAGAAACACGCGAAGACTTTATAAGAGCGCGGTGACTTTGAAAGTTGTATGACCCTAAGCATTAAATCCTAAAACAAAAGCCTGCGCGCCGGCGCGTGACGTCATTTAGTTCGTTAGAGATACCGCACGAAAGTTGGTACGAGCGAAAACGTCGTGAAAAAAAAATCGGATTCACTTCTTGATGATACATGAAACTGCAACTTATCCTCTTTTAAATTACATTTTTTTGTCCTTAACCTATTTAGAATATTTAAATAAGTTTAATCAAAATGATGTTGTAACGTAGGACTGATAACGTGATTCTCCACAGTACATACATCCTTTCCTAGAAAAAATTATCCTCCTGGAAGTTCCAGGTGTTCGAGATGTGTATTTATATTGTTGCTAGAATGATTATAGACAGATTTACTTTGTGAATTTCGGTATTCTCATACATACTGGCATACCTGTAAATAAAGATTCATAACCACGGAATTTAGAAGGGTGCTCATACATCAGATAGAGTTATCAAAGTACTGCAAAGTTAGCGATAAATGGTGACGAAGGGTAACATAATTCTGGGTGTGACCACATGCACAAAACATTTTAGAAACAAAAACCCCCTGAATGACCACGTGACCATGGAACATCCAAAATTTTCCAGATTAACATAACAAATAACTGAATAATAAATTTACATACTCCTAGAGAATAATTGCAGGATTTTGTTGGAGAAAAAAACATTTAAATAAACATTGGAACAGAATAAAGATATCAAAAATCAAATCCTATATTCCATATCATTTACAGCACCCCTAATCTCTGTAATCTCTAGTGTTTACATTTTGTAAACAGTGGTCGTTAGTAGCGTTTGAACAGTCAGCGAGTGCAGTAGCGTATTTTGTTTGTTTTTATATCTGTAGTGGTGTGGGTATTTGAATAGTGTAATCTCTGAGTGTTTACATTTTGTAGACAGTGGACTAGTTAGTAGCGTTTGAACAGTTGCCGAGTGCAGTAGCGTATTTTATTGTTATATTTTATCTGTAGTGGTGTGGGGATTTGATTAGTGCAATCTCCGAGTGTATATATTTTGTAGGAAGTACAGGTTATTTCGAGTTTCTGTTCCTTTTTTCTGTACTTTTTTGTTTCCTTTCTTTTTGCGTTTTTCAAAAGCAGTATGTCTAGGGACTGTGATTGCTGTGTGCAGACGCGAGCTGAGGTGGCTGATCTGCGCGCTCAGCTTGCAGCTGTGTTAGCGAAAGTTACGCAGCTGGAAGCTGCCGTAAAAGGCTGCAGCAGATGTGATGTTGGGGAAACTGATATAGCCAAGCCTATCACAGATTCTCCCATATCGACTGTCGTACCTGCAACCCAGGCTGAAGTGTTGGATGCTGTGCCGCAGTCGCCTGTTGGTGACTGGCGTATGGCTTCTAGACTTCGAAGCCGCACACGGGGGCAGTCGAACAGGCTTAAAGGCCAAGACGCTAAACTTGTTCGTCTGTCCAACCGGTTTGATGTATTGTCGGAGGCTGACTCAGTCCCACAATTGTCATCCTGCGAGTTGACGGCCCCCCAGCCCGCCAGGTCTGAGCAAACGCAGAAGGGCATTCTGGTAGTTGGGAGCTCTAATGTTAGGCGGTTATTAGAGCCCCTTAGGGAAATGGCGGATTCCTCGGGGAAGAAATCCAACGTCCATTCAGTGTGTATTCCGGGTGGCCTGATCCGAGATGTGGAACAGGCCATCCCGGATGCCATAGAGGGGACGGGGTGTAGCCAACTACAGATTGTGGCTCATGTCGGCACCAATGATGCCTGTCGCCTTGGGTCGGAGGTTATCCTCTCTTCCTTCCGGCGGCTGGCTGAAAGGGTGAACTCTGTGGCCAGTGACCGCAAGATATCGGCAGAGCTAACCATCTGTAGCATCGTAGACAGAGTTGATTGTGGACCTCTGGTTCAGAGCCGTATTGAGGGGCTGAACCAGAGACTACGACGTTTCTGTGATGACATTGGCTGCAGATTTCTCGATCTTCGCCATAGGGTCGAGTCTTGTAGGGTTCCCCTTAATAGGTCAGGTGTGCACTACACACGTGAATCGGCTACACGGGTGGCAGGGGCCGTGTGGAATGCACTGGGTGGTTTTTTAGGCTGAGGGAGGAAGACCCGAAACACGAAATTCAGTTACGGGCAACCCAATCAGATACAACACCGGAATGTAGGAGCAACGTAAAAGAATCTCGTCAGTTAAAAGTTCTCGTAATTAACTGTAGAAGCGTTTGTAACAAACAACCGGAACTTGAAAGCGTTATTTGTAGTACAGAAGCGGATATCGTTATCGGTACAGAAAGTTGGTTGAAACCGGAAATAAGTTCCGCCGAAACTTTTAAAGATAGCATGAACGTTTTTCGTAAAGACAGATTACATTCTCATGGAGGTGGGGTATTTATAGCTGTGAGTAAATTTCTCCCATGTAATGAAATAGACGTCGATACGAACTGTGAAATCATATGGATTAAAAACTCATCATAGGTGCCTTCTACCGTCCACCTGATTCGGATATAGCTATCGTCGAGGAGTTAAGAAATAATGTAAATAGTATAGCTAGCCGTTTTAAAGATCATGCTATGATTCTAGGAGGCGACTTCAATCTGCCTTATATTGACTGGCGTAATTACGTTCACATCACAGGTAGCAGGGATAAGGCAGCTTCTGAAGTAATTCTCGATTTGTTGTCAGATAATCATCTCGAGCAGCTAGTTAATGAACCTACGCGGTGTCATAACGGTAGCGAAAACATTTTAGACTTGCTGGTTACCAACAGGCCAGAATTATTCACCGACATTTCAACGACCACAGGAATAAGCGATCACAAAGCGGTAATTGCGACTATCAAATTAATGACCGAGCGAAAAAGGAAAAAAGGGCGGATTGTATACAGATTCAGTAAGGCCTCAAAGGAGTGTTTTAGAACCTACCTGAGGAATAAATACCATAACTTCAAGTCAACAAAGGACACCGTTGAAGAGATGTGGCATCGTTTTATACATATAGTCAGGGAAGGCATGGAAATACATATACCAAAGCGGACAATAAAGGGAGAGGATGATCCACCGTGGTACACATGCGAAGTCAAAAGATTACTCAAAAAACAAAGGAAAATACACGCACGCTCAAGAAGGAAGGGGTGTCGCAGCGATTTAGAAACCTTAGCTGATTTAAGAGGACGTATTAAGAATGTAATGCGCGAGGCCTTTAACGATTTTCACTCCAACTCTCTCTCTAAGAGTCTCACAGAAAACCCAAAGAAATTTTGGTCGTATGTACGAAAAGTTAATTGTACCAACAGCAATATTCCAGCACTAATTCGTGAAGGTTCCGAGGTTAATGAAAGCCGCGATAAAGCTAACGTACTAAATACTGTATTCAAAAATTCATTTACAAATGAACATAAGGATAGTATTCCCGTTTTCCCACGCCGTGGCGAGTCGGTGATGGAATCATTACGAATAGATACTGCAGGTATCGTTAAGCAATTAGAGCTCCTGAAGTGGGGGAAAGCACCGGGCCCGGATGGAATTCCAGTAAGAGTATTTTCAGAGTATGCTGCAGAAATCGGGCCATTTCTGTCTGATATATTCAGTAAATCATTAGAAGAGCGAAAAGTACCTTCAGACTGGAAAATCGCGCAAGTAACTCCGATTTTCAAAAAAGGTGATCGAAGTGATCCTGGGAACTATCGTCCCATATCTATAACATCTGTTTGTAGTAGAGTTATGGAGCATATTATATGCTCGAACATTATGAATTTTCTAGATTATAATAATTTGCTTACAACAAATCAACATGGATTTCGGAAGAAAAGATCATGTGAAACACAGCTGGCCCTATTTACACACGACGTAATGAAAGTTATCGATACAGGTTCACAAGTAGATGCAATTTTTTTAGATTTCCAGAAAGCCTTTGACTCTGTGCCACACAACCGCCTTTTAGCGAAGCTTCGAGCGTACGGTATATCGGATCAGCTTTGTGAATGGATAAAGGATTTTCTAACTGGTCGGTCGCAGTATGTTGTCGTTGAAGGAGAAAGTTCTTTACATCGGGTGTACCTCAAGGAAGTGTAATAGGACCACTTCTTTTCTTAATTTTTATAAACGATCTCGGAGACAAAGTGAAAAGCCTTTTTAGATTGTTTGCTGATGATGCGGTTATTTATAGGGAAGTAAGAATTTGGCCGATTGCTTAGAAATTCAGCGCGATCTGGATGTTATTTTGGCTTGGTGCGCTGAGTGGCAACTTACTCTAAACTGTAAAAAGTGCAAGACAATGAGCATAACTAACAAAAAGAATCCGATTGTTCAGAAATACGAGTTAAACAATACAGTTATTGATATGGTCGATTCTATAAATATTTGGGAGTAACAGTACAAAGGAACATGAAATGGGACATACACATTAATTCTTTAGTAGGTAGAGCAAATTCTAGGCTGCGATTCATAGGTAATCTTGAAAAATTGTAATGAACAAACAAAGGAGATAGCGTACAAATCTCTTGTGCGTCCACATTTGGATTATTGTTGTGCCATTTGGGACCCGTTTCGTAAGGGATTGATCGAAAGTATAGAGAAAGTACAGAGAAGAGCCGCTCGATTCGTGACCGCTTGCTACAGTCCTTATGAAAGCGTCACAGAACTGATTAGTAGATTAGGTTGGGAGTCTCTGGTAGATAGACGACACACGTTTCGTTTAAACTTATTGGAAAACATGCGTACTCCAACTTTCACTCATGAGTGTAGTGAAATACTTCTTCCACCAACCTATTTGAGTCGGAAGGACAGGAAAGATAAAATTAGAGAAATAAGGTGCCGGACTGATTCTTATATGAATTCTTTTTTCCCTCGTACCATTAGGGATTGGAATGCACAGCAAAGAGATTAGCTTTGGTGCTGAGCACCCTCTGCCACCCACAATTTTGTGAATTGCAGAGTATAGATGTAGACGTAGAAAATACCCCTTCCACCAGACCATAGAAATAATCATGTTCTACTCCATCCTAGCCATACATTACAAACAAACACACACCATGGAGGTAGTAAATATATGGAGAAGACGCAAGAGACCTTCACCAAGCATTGAAGTGAAGCAGGGCGGAGGAGGAGTTGGGGGGGGGGGCATGGCCGGAGTGGAGGGGCATGGCCGCTTCCATACAGACACGGGGAATATGTACAAAAACCTCAAGGGGACTCTAGGATAAAGGTGACGCCGCAATCTGTTGATGGATTATTATGTAACTCGATATGACAAATAAAAAATGAAGAATAAAATTTTTTGATATCCTGCTTAGTTTTCGAGATATTCCGTCCCAAATGTGAAATGGGTTTGGTTGAAATTCAGACGAAGACATGGTCAAAGTCAAATTGATGATGGAATCTAATTTAAAAAGACGAGGCAAATGAAAAATAAAGAATAATTTTTTTTAGATATATCACCTAGTTCTAGAGTATACTGTATCAAAAGTGAGGTTGAAATGGGAAGAAAAATATCGCAAAAGTCAAATTTAATGATCGATTCTTATGTAACACGACGAGAAAAATCGATAATAAAGAATAAAATTTTTCGATATCTTGCTTAGTTTTCGGGATATACTGTTAACATCGCAATGTTTGGAAGCGCAATATCGCCGCTGCCGCCACTGCGCATACGCGAGCCTGCTTCACCAATTTAACGTCACTTCTCCTCCATATATTTCCTTCCTCCATGACACACACGCACAGAGAGAGAGAAAGTTGTTACATCATAATTACAAATTTATATATAAACAAATAAAGAAACACAGACACGCCAAACCGCAACATTATTTCGTTTGCAAATGTATCAAGTACAAATATGTGGCTCAACACAAAGGTAATAGAGCAGTTCAAGGAAATATGTCGAACGTTTCGAAAATGTGATGACACTGGCAAAGGCAAAAACACAGTTGATACATACATGAACTCATGCAACGACACTAACCCTGAGTATGAATGAACTTCTTGTAATCTATTACAGCTAAAATATTGATGTAGAAATACGCTGATATTTTCGTAAATATTCAAAATTGTTAAATAGAACACAGCTGACAGTTGAAGATGCTTTAAATAAAAAAAACAGTACTCGTTATTAATTACGATTTTTATTTTTAGTGTGCATATCAGACAGAAACATCATACAAGCTTTGTGAGCGAACTTCTTAAGAAAGAGAAAAACAAAAACTTACACTTTAACTTGAAGAAGGAACAAAGTAACCCCTGTGTATACGTGATATCCATTTCCTCAAAGCTTCATCATGCGGAATTTAAATACAGCAACTTTTGGTCCACCTGCGTAATTTCCTCTACAATTCGGCACACAGCTGTGATACGACATATTAGGAGGACACGAGAAAATCACAGGTAGATTGAACAAAAACATATCGTGGTAACTAATGCAATCAAAGTATACAACAAATCATGCATTAACTACACCCACGAACAATCGATAAGAAGCGTTCCATACACACTGCTTACAAACAAAACTTATTCAAGTAACGGTCTAAATTTGACGCCATGACACTGACGTCACGAGCTGGCGCGCAGGCTTCCCTGTAATGACATATAATATATATATATATATTTTAAAAGTTTTTATGTTTTTTTTATGATCTTATTAATTTTTTCTAACACAATTGGAGAGTTGGAAATATAATGAAGGGAAATTGAAATTAAAAATGTAATCACTTTCTTCTTTTTAATTTCTATTGTTTCTATAGAAAAAAACATTAATAATAACAATTTTAATAGTAACAAAACAAAAAGTCTAAATACAGAAATTGTACACGTTATTTAAAGTCCTATGACTAAATTCAGACACACATTACATTTTAAATATGATTTGTAACGTCCATGAAAACACGGTTAAAAGTTCTATACAGTTTTACAGAGGGTCAAATGAATCAGTCAGTGCCAGTATCTTTTTTGTCGTTGGTTAAATTGACTGAAGACAAGGTTTGTTTCCCAATAAAAAGTCAATAACTACCTACTGATCTCCTAAAAAAAAATTAATTAAAAGTTAATTTGTTTGTGGATATTAAGATAGATAGAAATAAGTAACTGATTACATATAGGTACTGAATGGCGGTGAGGGTTGGTAGATATTGGTAGGAGAACCAGTAACACGTGGGTAGGGAGAGATGACCCTAACCACACTTGCACTGATTTCTGGCGCCATTGCTTCATAAGAAGCAACATCTGAGATCGCCAAAACATGTATCATTTACTCTTAAAGATACTACACCATCATGGAGGAAGGAAATATATGGAGGAGAAGTGACGTTAAATTGTGTTGAAGCAGGCTCGCGCATGCGCAGTGGCGGCAGCGGCGATATTGCGCTTCCAAACAATTGCGATGTTCCAGTATATCCCGAAAACTAAGCAAGATATCGAAAAATTTTATTCTTTATTTTCGATTTGTCTCTTCGTGTTACATAACAATCGATCATTAAATTTGACTTTGCGAAATTTTTCTTCTCATTTTAACCTCACTTTTGATACAGTATTCTCTAGAACTAGGTGAGATATCGAAAAATTTTATTCTTTATTTTTCATTGCCTCGTCTTTTTAAATAAGAATCCATCATCAAATTTGACTTTGACCAATTTTTTCTTCTGAATTTCAACCAAAACCATTAACATTTGGGACGGAATATCTCGAAAAACTAAGCAGGACATCAAAAAATTTTATTCTTCATTTTTTATTTGTCATATCGAGTTACATAATAATCCATCACCAGATTGCGGTGTTACCTTTATCCTAGAGTCCCCTTGAGGTTTTGTACATATTCCCGTGTCTGTATGGAAGCGGCCTTGCCCCTCCACTCCAGCCATGCCCCCCACTCTCCTCCGCCCTGCTTCACTTCAATGCGTGGTGAGGTCTCTTGCGTCGTCTCCATATATTCTTCCTCCATGTACACCATAAGCAATAAAGTGCATCTAATGCACAGGCCATACACGACATCATAGGTGAACCATATACTAACTTCATACATTCTTAACACTAATCCATCCGCATTTTTCTCCATAAATCCCTCTTACGACTCTTTTGTCGATGCCTCACAATGCGCCACTTTAAATCTATTCGCCTCATGTGGCTGGTGTAGTACAGCCTCAAATTTGTCTTTTTCTCTCTGGGTATTTACAGCAACATTTGATCATCATCGACGAACAATTCCCCCGTGTTCGTGGTATGGTAAAGCGTCTTCATACACTCACTATTAATTTGTGATGTTTTCCTTTGGTAGTTTTGTTTACGTGTAGTACATCCGTGCCGAGCAGTCTCGTCAGGGAGTGAAACATTTGCTCACCCTTGGGCCTTGACATTGCGGTTCTATTGAGGTGGAAACGATTATCGGCATTACAGGGAGACAGCCAGTGGCTGAGAAATGAGACGGCCTGGAAATCTGTGGGACAGCGCAGGTCACCGACGGAAACAATGTTTCAGTATTAAAACTGTGCTGTGGTTCTTTTGGTTACAGCGCAGCACGCAATTTCTCTTCCAAAACGGTAATGGCGAGAGAGTCAAAGGATTCTGGAAAACTAAAAAAATTGCATCTACTTGTGAACCTGCATCGATAACTTTCAATACGTCGTGTGTAAATAGGGCCAGCTGTGTTTCACATGATCTTTTCTTCCGAAATCCATGTTGATTTGTTGTAAGCAAATTATTATCATCTAGAAAATTCATAATGTTCGAGCATATAAAATGCTCCATAACTCTACAACAAACAGATGTTATAGATATGCTTCCTTGCCGTATGTTCCATTCGTGTTGGATGAAGGTCGCAAACAGTCCAGACCCCAGACGACTATAGCCTCACACATGGCTCTCTTTTATAGCACTGAAACTAAGGTGAGCAAGATGACGACAGCTTTGCGCGCTGCGGTACCGGTCGGTGGCTTGGTTTCCTGTATATTCCGTGTCGTAGTGGTGCCGTATGAATTTCTTCTCACCAAAATGTCCAGAAACACAGGCAAATCATCCTGCTCCACCTCCATCACAAATTTAATTCCTTGTTGCATTCAGATTTTTACAGAAATCGTCTGTTTTTTCCGTGTGGCCTTATCGAAAAAGAATCATCTACATATCTTTATTCGAGGTATTTCTTTCGAATATAACCACAGGCATGAACTCAAAATCTTAGTATGTATTTCATAGTATAAATTTAAATTACAAGGAAAGGGAAAATGATTCATCACTCACCGAAGATGAAGGCAGCGACGGGAGAAGGACATATACCACTAAACAAACTGAAAGTTAGGGTAGGAAATGTAGTATCAAAAGAAGTGGAAGTAAAATGGGTGTGCCACAGGTACCGTATTGGGACCATTGCTACTCTAATGAATAATTGTGTTGATTGTTCACTATCTGAAATTAGATTGTTTGCAGATGACATAATGCTGTATAAAAGAATCAAAACGATAGAGGATTGTAAACAGTTGCAGGGTGTCTGGACAGGATATGAATTGCCTTGGTAAACATGGAATGAAGATAAATGCAAAGAAGAGTCAGCTTATTAGATACACAAATAAAAACCAAAGATTAATCATGAATATAAGGTGGGGAAAGAATGCTTGCTGAAGACTTGAAATGTAAATATCTTGGAATTACTTTTGATAACAAACTTAACTGGGCAGGACACATAGGACAGGTGGTAGGAAAAGTTTCAAAGTTCTGCACTTGTTGGAGAGAGTGATGAGGGGATGTACGAGAGAAGTTAAGGAATTGGGTTACAAAACTTTGGTCAGACCATTGCTCGAATATGGCAGTGTAGTATGGGACCCTCATTTTACGTATCAAATACAGGAGTTGGAGAGGATGCAAAAAAAGGGCTGCTAGATTTGTTTCTGGAATTATCGCAGAATGCAATCAGTGACGGATATGATAAAGGAGTGGAATGGGATTCATTGCAAGACAGGAGGAGGATGAGGGGGTCATGGGAGTGTACAGGGCATATACTGGCGATGAGGCATGGAAAGATATTGCAATAGGTATGAAAAGTAATGCATGGAAGGGAAAAGATGACCATGACCACAAGCTGGCACTCGATTTCAGCCACAAGGGTGTGGGAAGATTCTCTTTTTAGGTAAGGGTGTCAGGGATTGGAATGAGTTACCAAGAGAAATGATGTATAATTACCGAAAACATTGAAAGAGTTTAAAGTTAAAATTTGCAGAGGGCAAATGTAGGTAGGTGCAGGATAGGGGGAGATGGGTGTGTAGGGATATTGCCACCGGAGCCTGTGCTCCATTGCAATTAAATAAATTAATTAAAAACAAACAAAAAAATACACAATATTTCAGTCTTCAACCTTTGTCATGTTAAAGAGAATGAGCCATGTGGTTCGGGAGGTGTGCACACGCTGAAATATCCTACATGACACGTAGTATAAAATGAAGATCACTTAATCTGAAACGCTCATATATTATTCATTTCAACATCTTAGGTAACTATTTCCCCAACTACATAAAATTTTGGACAGTGAGTGAGAGAGAGATAGGAAAACAGCATAGACAATGAAGTGGTGTGTTCATTCAGAAATGATAAATATTACGCTAACCAGTGCCATGCAGATAATTAAAGCATCGCTATCATCTATATACATTATAATAATATCAACACATTTTTAGACGACAGAAATGCTTAGTAGCTGCTTAGATAAGATGGATTCATAAAATTAAAAAAGGATAAAAGGTCAATAAGCAAACTTTTTAGGTTACACTAGAATTTGCTACAGAAAATGAATTTAATACCAGCATAGTATAATACAATACAGATTTGGAGACAATCTAGGATATAAACTCATTGCATATTCTGCCGGAGGAACCAGGATTCAATTCCCGCCTAAATGAGGTACACTGCTTGGAAGCGAACGGCCCGGAACAGCTCGCCAGGACAACTCAGCCACAACGATTTCCAAATTTCCGCCTGAAAGCAACTTTTCCATTTTTACAAATCATAGGATTAAAGAAACATTCGTTGAAAGCAGTTCTATACCTAACATTGGTTTTTCAGGTTTCCAAACGAATAAAATATGTAATGGTTTTCATTTGATTGGATTTGATTTAATGTTCTCTGAAAACTATACGACAGAGTAGAGGATTAAATGTATTACTTCAGATTATAAATTGTTACAAGATGTAAATAATAATCTTTGAAGGAAACTCAGGAAACTTCTCCGCACTCTACCATGAATTAAGCGGTGTCACATTGCGCAGTGTACACCGGAGGCAGCAACATGACGGAGGCGCCAGGCGTGTGACTCGTACGCGGCGCTAGTGCCGGCCGTGGCAGGTAGCGTGGCGGCCACAGCGGCGACCACGCTACTGGTCGTCGGCACTGTTCAGCTAGTCCGCAGGCGGCGACGGAAGCAGCAGTACGAGGGTGTGTCCAACGCTAGTAAGGTCGTTGCATCACCTTGTAGTCGCTAGCTATCAGCCATGACGGAAAAGCGGCCGCGACTGCGGCGACCTCGCTGGTGATCGTCGGCACTGTGCTGCTGGTCCGAAGGCGGCGACGGAAGCAGCAGTACGAGTTGTGTCCACGCTAGTCAGGTTCGTTAGCATCATCTTGTAGTCACTAGCTATCAGCCTGACGGAAAGCGTGGCCGCGACTGCGGCGACCTCGCTGGTGGTCGTCGGCACTGTGCTGCTGGCCCGAAGGCGGCGACGGAAGCAGCAGTACGAGGTTGTGTCCACGCTAGTCAGGTTCGATAGCATCACCTTGTAGTCGCTAGCTATCAGCCATGACGGAAAGCGTGGCCGCGACTGCGGAGACCTCGCGTGGTCGTCGGCACTGTGCTGCTAGTCCGCAGGTGGCGACGGAAGCAGCAGTACGAGGTTGTGTCCACGCTAATCAGGTTCGTTAGCATCACCTTGTAGTCGCTAGCTATCAGCATGGACGGAAAGCGTGGCCGCGACTGCGGCGACTCGCTGGGGGTCGTCGGCAATGTGCAGCTAGTCCGCAGGGCGGCGACGGAAGCAGCAGTACGAGGTTTGTGTCCACGCTAGTCAGGTTCGTTAGCATCACCTTGTTGTCGCAAGCTATCAGCCATGACAGGAAGCGTGGCCACGACTGCGGCGACCTCGCTGGTGGTCGTCAGCACTGTGCTGCTGGTCCGAAGGCGGTGACGGAAGCAGCAGTACGAGGTTGTGTCCACGCTAGTCAGGTTCGTTAGCATCACTTTGTAGTCGCAGCTATAAGCCATGATGGAAAGCGTGGCCGCGACTGCGGCGATCTCGCTGGTGGTCGTCGGCACTGTGCAGGCGGCGACGACGGAAGCAGCAGTACGAGGTTGTGTCCACGCTAGACAGGTTCGTTAGCATCACCTTGTAGTCGCAAGCTATCAGCCATGACAGGAAGCGTGGCCGTGGCTGCGGCGACCTCGCTGTGGTCGTTGGCACTGTGCTGCTGGTCCGAAGGCGGCGACGGAAGCTTGCAGTACGAGGTCGAGTCCACGCTAGTCAGGTTCGTTAGCATCACCTTTGTTAGTCGCTAGCTATTAGCCGTGGCAGATAGCGTGGTGGCCACTGCGGCGACCTCGCTTACTGATCGTCGGCACTGTGCAGCTAGTCCGCAGGCGGCGACGGAAGCAGCAGTAC